>WNHD01002537.1:0-33037 GCA_011057455.1 Ganaspis sp. Gsp50 | reverse complement strand
AAATTAATTTTTAAGTTAATTTATGTTATTTATTATGTTATTTTTTCAAGTTAATTTATCAAATTAATTTTTAAGTTTATTTATTAAAATAATTTTTTCAGTTGATTTATTAACTTGATTTATTAAGTTAATTTATTATCTTGATTTGTTAAGTTAATTTATTATGTTAATTTATTAACTCTTAATTTTTATATCAAATTACAATTATTTAAATTAGATCTTACAAATAAACTGAGAATTAAAATTTCGTACGGACGGTGGGATCGAACCCGCGACGCACGTATGCATAAATCCGACACGCTAGCCACGAGGCTACTTAAACTTTGATTTCTATATTATAAAATCCTTCTACTTCTACTACTTCTTTTCATTCTAGCTCTTCTTTTCCCTCTTCTATTTCTTATTTTAGAAGTTCTCTTCCTTCTACTTCTTTGCATTCTTTTTCTTCTTTTCCTTCCACCTCTTCTCTTCCCTCTTCTACTTTGTTTACTTCTATTCCTTCTTCTACTTCTTTTCTTTCTTATTTTTCTTATTTTTCTTCTTTTTTTCTTTTCCTTCCACCTCTTCTCTTCCCTCTTCTACTTTGTTTAGTTCTATTCCTTCTTCTACTTCTTTTCCTTCTTATTTTTCTTCTTTTTCTTATTTTTCTTCTTTTTTTTCTTTTCCTTCCACCTCTTCTCTTCCCTCTTCTACTTTGTTTAGTTCTCTCCCTTCTTCTACTTCTTTTCCTTTTTCTTTTTCTTCTTTTCCTTCCACCTCATCTCTTCCCTATTCTACTTTATTTAGTGCTCTTCCTTCTTCTACTTCTTTTTCTTCTACCTCTTCTTTTCCCTCTTCTACTTTGTTTAGTTCTCTTCTTTCTTCTTTTACTTCTTTTCCTTCTTCTTTTACTTCTTTTCCTTTCTCTAATTCGCTTACTTTTCTTCATTCTTCTTTAACTTTGTTTAATTGTCTTAATTCTTTTTTTACTTCTTTTCCTTCCTCTACATCCTTGAATTCTCTTCCTCTTCCTCTTCTTCTTTTCCTTCTCTTCCTTCTTCTCCTTCTTCTACTTTTTCTTATCCTACTTCCTTTCCTTTTTCTACTTCTACGACTTCTTTTTCTTTTTCTACTTTTTTCTTCTTTCTACTTCATCTACTTCTTCTTTTTCTTCTTCATCTTCTCCATTTTCTACTTTTTCTTTTTCCTTTTCTCGAAGTTCTTCATCTTTTGACTCCTTTTCTTTTTCCTCTCTTACACTGTCCTCTTCCGCTCTAAACTATTTCTTATTTCTTCTTCAACTTCTCTTGAATTTCCTTCGACCTTTTTTCAATCTTCATCTTCTACCACTTCCTTAACATTTCTTTTTTCTTGCTCCTCTTAAATATTTTCTTTCTCTCCATCAAGTTTTTATTCATCTTCTTCCTATTTTGCACCTTCTTCTTTCTCTTCTCTTATATCTTCTTTCTCAACAATACAATTTTTTTTTCTATTCATCTTTCCATTTTTTGTCTTTCTTTGATTAAGCCTCTTCATTTTCTTCCTTTTCCTCTACTTCCTGTGTTTAAAATCCTTTTCTCTTTAACTTCTTATCCGTTTGATACTTCCTCCTTTATTTCCAGCTTTTTTATTTTTTTCTTTCTTTATTCGAACCTCTTCATTTATTTTTTTCTTTCTTCATTCCAACCTTTTCATCTATTTCTTTTTCTTCGTTTTAATTCTTTTTTTTAATTCTTCTTTTTATTCTTTTTTTAAGAACTCTTCAAGTTCTTATATATTTTATTCTTCCTACTCCTTATTTTTATCTTTTTCATTTTTTCTCCATTACTTCATCTTTTTTTCTTCTTTCTCTGTTCAAATCTCTTTATCCTCTTCTACTTCCACTTTTTTCTCTTCTACTTCTTTTACTTCTTCTTGCTCTTCTACTTCTTGCTCTTCTACTTCTTGCTCTTCTACTTCTTCTTGCTCTTCATTCAATTCTTTTCTTCTTTTTATCAATACTTGTTTTTCTCTTCTACTTCTTATCCATTTTAATCTCTCTCATCTTTATTTTTATTTCTTTCGTCTTTAGTTTCATCTTTATCACCTTATTCGTCTTTTTCAACTTCGTAATCATCCTCCTTTTCACCTTTTTTTCCTCTGTTCAGATCTGTTCATATTTTTCTTTCTTTACCTTTTCCTCTTTCTCTTTTCCTTCTTTATTTTCTTCCTTTTCTCCTTCCTCTTCTCCTTCTTCTTTTTCTTATTTTTTCTTCTTCATCTGCTTCATTTTCTACTTTTTCTTCTTCATCTTCTCAAGGCTCTTCATCTTCTTTCTTTTCCTTACAACATTTTCTCTGTTTTCTTCATCTGTCTCTTTTTTTACTTTTTTTATCTTCTTTCTAATATCCATTTCTCTTCAACTTCTTATCCATCTAAATCAGCCTCCTTTTTATTTTTCCCTTTTCAGTCTTGTTTTCTTATTTTTATTTTCCTCTTCTTCACCTTCTTCTTTATCTTCTTCAACTTCTTCTTCACTTTCCTCTTCATCTTCATCTTTCTTCTCCTCTTAAATATTTTCTTTTTCCCTAATTTCATTTAAATGAACACATTTTTTTCCTTTTCTTTTTCTTTTTTATTCCCTATTCCTTTTTCTTCTTCTTCTCCTTCTTCTTCTTCTTCTTCTTCTTCTTCTTCTTCTTCTTCTTCTACTACTACTACTACTACTTCCTCCTCCCCCTAAATTTGAATTAGGGAATTCTTTAAAAAGTTTTCTCTTTTGTTTCTGCTCTGCTTTTTTTGTTTCTATTTTTTCCTTCTTTCTTTTATTCTTCTTCTATTCTTCTATTCTTCATTTATTCCTCTTTTTTTCTCTTTTTCCTCTTCTTTTTACTCTTTTTCCTCATATTTCCTCCTTTTTCCTCTTTTCGAATGATTTAAAATGAAATTAGCATTCAGCTTTCAAAGCAATATAAAAAAAAATGAAATAAAGAATATGTATTTTACCAACAGAAATGAATAAAAAAAAATTATTATACACACATTCAGTGGATTGAAAAAAAAGGTTCACCAGATAATGACTCATTGTGGAACCGGTTTACTTCAATTGACAATGCTTACTTATTCGCCCATGTGCAAAAATTTGCAGAGGATTATGTACTATTAAAAAAAATGCCAACAATAAGAGGCTCTTAAATAGAATGAATGATAGCGTCCTTGATAAATGCTTCTGGTTTTATTTCTTCCTCGTTTCGCTCAATGCATTCAACTCTTTACACATGCATTTATAAATTTGCACATTTTTTCGTCAATTGCAATATAAATTTTACGATTCACATTATATGCTTATTGCTAAATGGTTTGATTTACTTTGCAAATAAACTGAGAAATTTGATTAAGAGACTTACGAAAGTATTATAAATCGCCTGTTAATGTGTAATTAAAATATAGAAAGCTTTTTATTTCTAAAAAGTAAATGTTTCGTATTTAAAAGATTATAATGACAAATTCGAAAATTCGTATTTTGTCGAAAATCGAGTAGGGAATTATTTATTTATTTCAACTTCGTTTTCATAATTTATGAAATTATGTAGAAAAAATATTAAAGAAAATAAAGAAAATAATAAAAAATATAAATGTAAGAAAATAAAAATATAAAGAAATAAAAATATAAAGAAGTAAAAATATAAACAAATAAGAAAATAAAGAAATAAAAAAATAAAGAAAGAAAAAAATGAAGAAATAAAGATATAAAGAAATAAAGAAATAAAAAACTAAAAATTAAAGATATAAAAAAATGAAGAAATAAAGATATAAAGAAATAAAAAAATAAAAAATGAAGAAATAAAGATATAAATAAATAAAAAAATATAAAAATAAAGAAATAAAAAAATGAAGAAATAAAGATATAAAGAAATAAAGAAATAAAAAATAAATAAATGAACAAATAAACAAATCAAAAAAATAAAGAAATAAAACAATAAAAAATAAATTGTAGTAATTATTATTATTGATAATAAATTATTAATAAATGGAATTTGTGAAGTATATTTTAAGACGAGTGTCACTCACATCAACTGTTGAAGCCAAAACTTCTACTTTATCAATAGAGTTTGGCTCGACGATTGAATTGACCACGATTTTGGTTCCTTTGGCCAAAGTTTTCTTGGTCTCAGGTTGCGAAGTGCTTTTTTGTGTTTTGCTCGGCTGAATATCAGGTTTCTTTTTTTGCGCTTCTGCCGGTTTTGTCGTGATGGATGCAACTTCAGGAGTTGTACTTGTTTTTCCTTTGTCTCCCTCTAAACATACAAATTAAATTTTTTTGTTTATTAAAACACACATAAAGTGACAATTTTTAAAAATAACGCTTTTAAAATATTATATAAGAATAGTATTTTGAAAATACAGTATAATATATTTTTTAATTATCATATAAGAATAGTATTTTAAAAACAGTATATAAGAATAAAATCTTAAAAATAATAATACAGTCAACTCTATGAATAGTGCCACCATGAATAGTGCCACTCTTTAGAATTTCAGCTCGAGCGTTACCCCCTCTTTTTCGACCCTTCCATAAGCGTGAGTTCGACACAAAAACTTCAAGTACAGTCAACTCTACGAATAGCACCGCTAAAACTCTATAAATAGTGCCACTAAAACTCTTCGAATAGTGCCGCTTTTCTTTTGTTCCCACTCGAGCGTTCTTTGTTTCCTTTGTGCAAATTTGTGCAAATTTGTGCCACTATTCGTAGAGTTGACTGCGTATACTCGAACTACGTATTCCGAGAGAAATGTTATCGACTTGAAAATCTGTGGCACTATTCATAGAGTTGACTGTATTTTAAAAATATTGCAAAAGAATTTGCCAGGTAATAAAATATTGAAGAACGAAAATAAAACTAAATAAAAATAAATAAATAGACAAAAAATAAATAAATAAACAAAAAATATATAAATAAACAAAAAATAATAAATAAACAAAAAATAATAAATAAACAAAAAATAATAAATAAACAAAAAATAATGAATAAACAAAAAATAATAAATAAACAAAAAATAATAAATAAACAAAAAATAATGAATAAATAAAAATAATAAATAAATAAAAAATAATAAATGAATAAAAAATAATAAATAAACAAAAAATAATAATTAAAAAACAGTTTCAGTTTTCATATTCACTTAATGCTTGATTTTTATTGATAAAAACGGTTTCTACAATCTTCTCACTCTTAAAATATAGAAAGTGTCAATTATTTATCGGAAATTACAAGAATTTTAGAAAAATATTTTAAACGTTTTTTTTATTTTGCAGGTCGTGCATTTTTATTTTTTTCTCGCTCAATTGCAATGATAATTAAAAGTATCTCTGTGCAAAAATTTATAAAATGTGCAAAGAATCCATTTCAAAGAAATGCGAATATTGTGTGGAAAATTTTATTGAAAAGGTTGCACCGAAGTTTTAGAATAATTCTCTTTCACAGACAAAATAACAATTTTTTCTTTATTCTATTTTCTTTCTCAGCCTTTCATGCATTTTTTGTACAAACTTGTTAATTATTTATTTATTAAACAGAAAACAGTTTATAACAATGAACAGATAATTAATAATATATTCTATTTTTATTTATTTATTTATGTACTAAAAATAAAAATTGTTGTGTCGATAATTTTATTCTGAAATATTTTTTGCAACAAATTGGAATGCGGAAATTGTTTCATAAAAATGATATAGAAATTGTTCTCTAAAAAAGATGTAAAAGTTGTTCTTTGATAGTGCTGTAATTGTTGTTTGACAGTAAAACTCGAATTTTGGAAAAACAAGTAAAAGTTCTTTTTTGATGGTGACGTAAAATTATTGTTTTGAAAATGATGTAATAGTTATTTTTTAAAAATGATGTAAAAGTTGTTTTTTGAAAATGATGTAAAAGTTTGTTGACAGTAAAACTCGAATTTTGGAAAATGACGTAAAAGTTCTTTTTTGATGGTGACGTAAAATTATTGTTTTGAAAATGACGTAAACGTTATTTTTTAAAAATGATGTAAAAGTTGTTTTTTGAAAATGATGTAAACCTTTTTTTTGATGGTGACGTAAAATTATTGTTTTGAAAATGACGTAAAAGTTATTTTTTAAAAATGATGTAAAAGTTGTTTTTTGAAAATGATGTAAACCTTTTTTTTTGATGGTGACGTAAAAGTATTTTTTGAAAATGATGTAAAAGTTGTTTTTTGAAAATGATGTAAACCTTTTTTTCGATGGTGACGTGAAAGTATTTTTTGAAAATGATGTAAAAGTTGTATTTTGAAATTGATGTAAAAGTTCTTTTTTGAAAATGATGTAACAGTTTTTTGACAGTAAAAATCGATTTTAGAAAATGATGTAAAAGTTTTTTTTTATTTTTAATTAAAAGTTTTTTATAAACTATGTGAAAATTGTTTTTGATAATTATGTAAAAGTTGTTTTTTGATAGTAAAATCGTTAATGTAAATTTTTTCTTGGAAAGTGATGTAAAAATTGTTGTTGATATTAAAAATTGTTGTTTGATAGTAAAAATCGTTTTTTAAAAATGACATCAATTGTTCTTTTAATATTGATGTAAAAGTTGTTTTTTGATGGTGTTGTAAAGTAGTTTTTGATATAGTAAAATCTTCTTTTTTGATAGTGTACTGATGAACGAGTTTTTTTTCTAAATTATGTGAAAATTGTTTTTTGAAAATCATGTAAGTTATTTTTCAATAGGGAAGTAAAAATTGTTTCTTAATACTAAAAATCGTTTTTCAAAAATGGCGTAAATGTTTATTTTTTGTTAATAATGTTAAAAAGTTGTTTTTTAATAGTGATGTAAAAATTGTTGTTTCATAATAATGTAAAAAGTTGTTTTTGATGGTAAAAATATTTGTCTAAAAATTCTGTAAAAGTTGTTTTTTGAAAATGATGTAAAAATTGTTTTTTGATATTGATGTGAAAGTTGCTTTTTTATATTGATGTAAAAGTTGCTTTTTTATATTGATGTAAAAGTTGCTTTTTTATGGCAAGGTAAAGTAGTTTTTGATAGTGAAAAGTTGTTTTTTAATAGCATGGTAATGTAAAAGATGTTTTTATAGCAACAATCGTTTTTTGAAAATGATGTAAAAATTATTTTTTGGTAGTAAAAATCGTCTTTTGAAAATGATGTAAAAATTGTTTTTTGATAGTAAAAATCGTTTTTTGAAAATTATGTAAAGTAGTTTTTGATTGTAAAAAAGTTATTTTTTGACAGTAAAAATCATTTTTTAAAAATGATGCAATAGTTGTTGATAAAAAATGAGACAAAAGTTGTCTATTCATAATGATGTAAAATTTGTTGTTCGATAGTAAGAATCGTTTTTTGAAAATTACATTTCTATTGTTATGTAAATTTCTGTTTTAAATTATGTGAAAATTGTTTACTAAAAATAATGTAAAATTTCTTTTTTGATAATTACGTAAAAATTGTTTTCTTGACAATGATGTGGAAATTGTTTTTTGAAAATTCTATGGAAACTGTCATGTAATATATTTTATTTTATTTTATTTAATATAATAAATAACATATCTCAATTTGTGCGTGTTAATAATGTGTTGAAGAGAAATTTACATTTGCTTAAAGTTTTCCCTTTAAAAAGTGTACCTCGAGGGGGTATTTACTAGCTGAAAGAGTGTACACGCTATTACACATGTAATTAGCCTGTATTTACATGTAAAAATTGAAGATATTACGGCTATTACAAGCTATTACACGAGGGGTGTACACTCCAATACCAGAGTGAATACCCCCTCGGTGTACCTATGTATTTATATGGTGATAAATCTATTAAATTACAAATCGAAAGTGACAAAATGAATTATTAGGAAACTGTTTATTCCCACTGTCAAGGCTCGTTTGACAGTGCCACTTAGCCATTTCCTGTTGTTCACTTTAAATATAAAGATTAGTGAAAATAAGCTTTGAAAACCAGTTTTATTCTTGTCCTATAGATTGTGCTATGGAATTTGAATAACGCGCGGTCAGCCGGTCATTAAAAGCCAAGAGCGAAAATATTCTACACCTACATTACACTCACTTGTCTCTGGAATGTATTTTCAATTTTTTCAATATCGCAAACATATTCATGAATTTGAGACTTTCCTTTTGCGATATTTTAATAAACGAAAAATCATTTAAATGCGAAAATTTAATACGAAGATTTTTGGTCTATTTTTGTCTTTGTGATAATGAAGGCAAAAAGAATTTGTCTGGAATAGTGAAAGATTTCACTAAAATAATAAAAATTTTGGATATTGAAGTGTTAAATATATAGCTATTTTAGTTATAGTTTTCAATGCTTTGGACACATTTTTATGTTGCGTGTGTTTTTAATATTTTTTTTTTATTATTTACTCAATTTATTTATATCGTTCTATAGCTTTCTTTCATCGCTTCATTCCATAGCTTCATTCCATAGCTTCATTATAGAGCTTCATTATAGAGCTTCATTACACAGGTTCATCACATAACTTCATTTGATAGCTTCATTGTGTAGCTTCATTTGGTAACTTTATTTTAAAGCTTCACTTTCTACCTTCAGTTAAAAGCTTCGTTGCATAGCTTCATTTAATAGCTTCAGTTGATAGCTTCATTTTGTAGCTTCACTTTCTATCTTCAATTAATAGCTTTGTTGCATAGCTTCATTTCATAGCTTCACTTTCTACCTTCAGTTAATAGCTTTGTTGCATAGCTTCATTTCATAGCTTCGTCCCATAGCTTCATATCATAGCTTCAGTTGATAGCTTCATTCAATAGTTTCTTTATTATCGTTGTTCTTTTGTTTTCTACTTTGATTTGCTCTTTTAGTATTTTTTTCGTTATCAATGCATGTGTTTTGTATCTTCAAAATTAGAATGATTTCTTTAATTTGATTTTCTTCAATTTGATTTTATATCTTCACTTTTATTTGTCATAATTTCATGAATAATTTTTCTTCTTTTTTTCTTTTTTTCTTCTTTTTCTTCCATCCACTACAATTTTTATATTTCTTCATTTGATTTTAGAACTTCTTCAGGGATGCTTTATAGCTTCATTTCAAAGATTCCTTTTATAGCTATATTTTGTAGCTTCATGTAATACCTTCATGTAATAGCTTCATGCAATATCTTCATTTAACAGATTCACTTCATATCTTTATTGCATAGCTTCATTTAATAGCTTCACTTCATATCTTTATTTCATAGCTTCATTTCATATCTTCATTTAATAGCTTCATGTATAGCTTCATTTATATAATAGCTTCACTTATAGCTTCACTTATAGCTTCACTTATAGCTTCATGTATATATTCATTTATATAATAGCTTTATTTATAGCTTCATGTATATATTCATTTATATAACAGCTTCATTTATAGCTTCACTTATAGCTTCACTTAATAGCTTCATTCAATAGTTTCATTATTATCGTTTCTTTTTTTCACTGCTTTAAATTGCTCTTTTATTGTTTCTTTTCAATATCAATGCATGTGTTTTGTAACTTCAATATTAAAATAATTTCTTCAATTTGATTTTGTATCTTCACTTTTATTTGTCATAATGCCATGAATAATGTTTCTTCTTTTTTTCCTTTTTCTTTTATACCGTTTTCTTTTCTTCTTTTTTTCTTTTTTTCCATCCACTACAATTTTTATATTTCTTCATTTGGATTTAGTACTTCTTTAGGTATGCTTTATAGCTTCAATACATAGCTTCATTCCACAGCTTCATTAAATATCTTCTTTTCCTTGTTTTATACTTTAATTTGCTCTTCTTTCGTTTTTTCATTCTCTACCTCTATGTATTTTGTATCTACAATTTAAATTTATTAATTTATTAATTAATTATTTCATTTTATTTTATTTCTTCATTTTTGTTTTGTTTCTTCACTTTTCTTTGTCATAATTCCGTGAATCTTTTTCTTCATCTATCCACTACAATTTTTAAATTTCTTCATTCTCTTCATTTGGTTTTTAGTACTTCTTAGAGTATGCTTTATATCTTCATTTAATATCTTTATTATGTAGCATTATGAAGCTTCGTTATGTAGCTTCATTTTTTACTTTGATTTGTTCTTTTGTGTTTTATCATTTTCATTATGTAATTATTTTGTATCTTCAATTACATTAACTCACTTATCTATTACTTTTGTATTTTATCTGTAATTTCTTCACTCATTTATTATTTCTTCACTCTTTTATCTATCATTTTTTTACTCACTCATTACTTCACTCATTTATCTATCATTTCTTCATTCATTTACTATTTCTTCACTCTTTTATCTACCATTTCTTCACTCACTCATTATTTCTTCACCAATTTATCTACCATTTCTTCATTTATTTACTATTTCTTCACTATTTCTTCACTCTTCTATCTATCGTTTCTTCATTCATTACTATTTCTTCACTCTTTTATCTACCATTTCTTCACTCACTCATTATTTCTTCACCAATTTATCTATCATTTCTTCACTCATTTATCTATCATTTCTTCATTTATTTACTATTTCTTCACTCTTCTATCTATCGTTTCTTCATTCATTACTACTTCTTCACTCTTTTATATATTGTTTCTTCACTCACTCATTATTTCTTCGCTCTTTTATCTATCATTTATTTATTTATTTCTTCATTCGTTTATTATTTCTTCACTCTTTTATCTATTATTTTTTCACTCACTCATTACTTCTTCACTTTTCTATCTATCATTTCTTCACAGATTTATCTACCATTCCTTCATTCATTTACCATTTCTTCACTCTTTTATCTAATATTTCTTCACTCACTCATTATTTCTTCACTAATTTATCTATAATTTCTTTATTCATGTACTATTTCTTCACATTTCTTCACTCATTTATCTACCATTCCTTCATTCATTTACCATTTCTTCACTTTTTTATCTAATATTTCTTCACTCACTCATTATTTCTTCACTAATTTATCTATCATTTCTTTATTCATTTACTATTTCTTCACTTTTCTAACTATCATTTCTTCACTCATTTATCTACCATTCCTTCATTCATTTACCATTTCTTCACTTTTTATCTAATATTTTTTCACTCACTCATTATTTCTTCACTCTTTATCTATCATTTCTTCACTCATTTATTATTTCTTCAGTATTTTATTTACTATTTCTTCAGGTACAGTTTCTTATATTTCTATTTATACTTTTCTTCTTTTGCTTTTCCTATTTCATTGATTTCTTCAACTTTTATTAATCTTCATTTTTTATTGATTCTTCTTGAATTTAATTATTTTTATTTGACATCTGTATTTTATTTCTTCATTTACACCGTCGTTTCTTCCTTAGTACATGTATTTTTAATCGCAATTTAGTTTCTTTCTTCGTTTATCAATGTTTTGTTGCTTCATATTCCTTTTCTTTGTCTTTAACATCTCTTTTCTTCATTTACATTTTCTTCATTTATCAATACCTTTTTACTGCATTTATCTTTTTTTTTGTTTATCAATATTTTTTTTTCATTAACATTTTATTCGTTTATCAAAATCTTTTTTCTTCATTTGTATTTTCTTCGCTTATCAATATCTTTTTTCCTGATTCATCTTTCTTTCGTTTGTCAACATTTTTTCTTCACTTAAACTTTCTTCGATAATCTTTTTTCTTCATTTATCTTCTTTTTTGTCATTATTTTTTCCTCATCCATGTTTTCTTCATTTATCAATATCTTTCTTCTTCATTTAAATTTTCTTCGATAATCTTTTTTCTTCATTTATCTTCTTTTTTGTCAAAATTTTTTCTTCATTTAAATTTTCTTCGATAATCTTTTTTCTTCATTTATCTTCTTTTTTGTCAACATTTTTTCTTCATTTAAATTTTCTTCGATAATCTTTTTTCTTCATTTGTCTTCTTTTTTGTCAATATTTTTTCTTGACAAATCTCTTCTTCGTTTATAAAATCTATTTTTCTTCTTTTTCTTCTTTTTCTTCACTTATCAACACCTTTTTGATCCATTCATCAATATCGTTTTTCTTCAATTTACAATTCTTTTCTATTTCTACCTCCGCACGATTTCTTATCATTGCTTCATTGTCAATATTTCCTCATTACAATTTCTTCATTTGTCACTTTCATTTCACAAAACACGTTACATATTGTCATTTTTCCAATTAATTAAAATTTCTTGCACAACTTGGAAATTTTGCACTTTTTACAAGCATTTTATATAATAAATTACACAGCCATCGAAAAATCTTGTAATCCTAAAGTGTAACATTGAAAGCACAAATACTCTCTCATTTTATACTCATACACACACACATAAATATTGAAGCAACAATTACCTCTCTGGAGAATAAATATCGCAAACGAAATCAGTCTTTAGTGAATTAGAACAGTCTCATTTTTTTGCCAAGAATAATTGAAATTTCTATAAAAGGCATTTGGATTATTAAAGACAAGAGTAGAAATTCTCGGCACGCATCAACTAACGAAAGTGAAGTAAACGAGTTTTCCATTCTCGGCAATCAAAATCATTCAATTCGATTCACTTTCCTTTGATATTGTCGTATTCCTATGTTAGAACTAAAACGAGTCAAGGCTCACGTCGGTCCCAAAAATCGCGTAATCCTGTCACAGAGACTGACTAACAATGAATTTTGTTTCTTTTCTTTTTTACTCCCGTCGAGTCAGCATTTTATTAAAATGAGTGATAGTGCTGAATTTTTTAACTACATTACACTAGCTAAGCGCACCTCTTGGAAAACAAGGTCAATGAGACCAAGGTGCCAAGATGTCTCCCAACGCTCATTTTTTTTAAAAAAAATATTATCTCTCAAGCGGATGCAAAATTTTTTTCCCTCCTTTATTTCACCGCAAGAATTAGTCAGCCAACGATTGCCGTAACAAAAATGTTGCGAAAACTCTTTTGTTAGAATTTTATTAATTTTGATACAAAACGATACCTATTAATATTCCTATACCATATATATTTACAGGGTTCATTAATATACAGGGTGACTCGGAATATTTCTAAAATATTTGTAAAATATTTCCAAAATATTAGTAAAATATTTGTAAAAAGAAAACTAGTGAGAAAAAAACTACAGAGAAAGAAGACAAAACTATTTTTTCGTTTTTCGATTCGTCCCTTAGTTTGGCAATGAATCGAAGATGTTAATGTACAGGGTGACTCGGAATGAAAGATCAAAAATTAGCAGATAAAGAAACTACAAGCGATTCTAGGATGTAACTATTTTTTCGTTTCTCGATACGCCCCATAGTTTGGAAATTATTCAAGTTTGAAGATCTTAATGTACAGGGTGACTCAGAATAGAATGATAAAAAATTAGTAGGTTGAAAAATACGATCAATTCTGTGACGTATTTTTTCGTTTCTCGATACACACGATCGTTTGGAAATAAATTGCATTGAAAGATGTACAGGGTGACTCAAAATAGTTGTTTGAAAATCCAGTGGTTTAAAAATATTCGAAATTACTTTAAAATATTTCAAGACAGTTAAAACTACTTTAAAATACTTCAAAAAACTTAAAACTACTTTAATATAGTTCGAAATATTTAAAAATACTTAAAGTGTCTTTAAAATATTACGGAATGCTTAAAACTTCTTTAAAGTACTTCAGAATTCTTCAAAATATTTAAACATACTTAAAACGTCTTTAAAATATTTAAAAATACTTAAGACAACTTTAAAATACTTCAAAATACTCCAAAATACTTTCAAATATTTAAGAATACTTAAAACTACTTTAAAGTATTTCCAAATATATTTTTAAAAATTTTTTAAAATAATTAAAATGTCTTGAAAATATTTCAAAATACTTCAAAATCCTTCAAAAAAATTATAAATATACCTTGAATTATTTAAAAATATTTTCAAATACTTCCCAATGCTTCAAATTACTTTAAAATACTTTAAAATATTTGCAAACACTTAAAAATACTTGAAAATTTTAAATTTTACTTTAAATTACATAAAATATTTCCAAACACTTAAAAATATTTCAAAATATTTAAATAACCTTACAATTACTTTTAAATATTTTCAAAGACTTCCCAATGCTTAAAAATATTTTCAGATACCTTAAAATACACTTAAAAATACTTAAAAATATCAAAATTTACTTTAAATTACTTAAAATATTTCCAAATATTTTCAAATACTTCCAAATACTGCAAAATATTTAAATAAACTTTTATTACTTTTAAATATTTTCAAAGACTTCACAATTATTCAAAATATTTTTAAAATCTGAAAAATATCGAATAATATTAAAAATGTCTTCAAAATATTCCAAAATACTTCAAACTACTACAAAATACTTTAAATGATTTAATAATTCTTCATACGATTTAGAAAATAGATAAATAAAATAAAATTACTTAAACATATTTAAAATTACTCTAAAATATTTCCTAATACTTCAAAATCTTTAAAGAAAATTTAAAAATACTTAAAATTATTCTTAAAGATTTCTGAATGTTTCCCAATGCTTAAAAGTATTTTAGAATACTTTAAAATATTTAAAAATACTTATAAAACTTCTTTACATTTTTACATACTAAAAGAAATACATATTAAAATAAATACTACCAAAATATTTGAAAATAATTCGAATTACTTTAAAATATTTCCTAATACTTCAAAATCCTTCAAAAAATTCAGAAAGACCTAAAATTATTTAAACAATGCTTCTCTATGAGGAAGCAAAATATTTCCAAATACTTCCCAATGCTTCAAATTATTTTAAAATACTTTAAAATATTTAAAAATACTTAAAACTGCTTCAAAATACTTCAGACTACTTTAAAATACTTTAACATATTTCTAAATACTTTCCTTTACTTCAAAATATTCAAAAAGACTTAAGAATACTTGAAAATATTAGAATTTACTTCAAATTACTTTAAAATATTTCCCAATATTGAAAACTATTTTCAAATATTTAAATATGCTTAAAATTACTTTTAAATATTTTTAAGTACTTCGAAATATTTTAAAATACTGAAGAATAACAAAAAATACTTAAAATGTCTTTTTTTTTTTTTTTTTTTTATTTGCAACAAAATCAAAAGTCTTCAAAATATTCCAAAATACTTAAAACTACACTGAAATACATTGGATTACTTAAAAATACTTTAAAATATTTACAAATTCTTCAAAATACTTAGAAATTGTTCAGAATACTTAGAAATTCTTTAAAATATTTAGAAATTGAATTTATTTAATTAGAATTTTTATTTTCAGTCACCCTGTACATTTTCTCATCTTGTATTTTGAATCAGCCTGTACATCAATATCTTTGATTTTTTACCAAACTGTGGGGGAAAAAAGTGAAAGAAAAAAATAGTTACATCGCAGAATCGCTTATAGTTCTTTATCTGCTAATTTTTGAGTTTTTATTTCGAGTCACCCTGTACATTAACATCTTCGAACTTGAATCATTTACAAACTATGAGACGGATCGAAAAACGAAAAAATAGTTACATCCTAGAATCGCTTGTAGTTACTTTATCTGCTATTTTCTTCTCTTGTATTTTGAGTCACCCTGTAGATCAATAATTCTGATTCATTTCCAAACTCTGGGGCGTGTTGAAAAAGGAAAAAATAGTTACATCGCAGAATCGCTTGTAGTTTTTTTATCTGGTAATTTTTGAATAATTTTTTGCTTTCTTTTGCTTTCATTTTGAGTCACCCTGTACATCAATATTTTCGATTTTCTACCAAACTATGGGGCGTATCGAGATAGGAAAAAATAGTTACATCGCAGAATCGCTTGTAGTTTTTTTATCTGCTTTTTTTATCCTTTATTTTCAGTCACCCTGTACATTTTCTCATCTTGCATTTTGAATCAGCCTGTACATTAATATCTTTGATTTTTACCAAACTATGGGGGAAAAAGTGAAAGAAAAAAATTGTTATTTCGCAAAATCGCTTGTAGTTCTTTTATCTGCTTTTTTTCTCTTCTATTTTGAGTCACCCTGTACATTTTCTCATCTTGTATTATAAGTCACCCTGTACATCAATATCTTGGATTTTTTACCAAACTATGGGGCGTATCGAGATAGGAAAAAATAGTTACATCGCAGAATGGGTTGTAGTTTTTTTATCTGCTAATTTTTGAGTAATTTTTTGCTTTCATTTTCATTTTGAGTCACCCTGTACATGGGTATCTTGGATTTATTTCCAAATTATGAAGCGTAGGGGAAAAGGAAAAAATAGTTGCTTTTTCAAATGGTTTGTAGTTTTTAATTTTTTGTAGTCTATGAAGTCTGTGTATATACGCAAAAGGTGTTTTGACATCTAGATAGTAGAGGAAGAAATTTGTGGTAAATTGTTACAACACGAGGGATAATTTTGACACATTAATAGTTGGTGAGGTTGTGAATGGAAAATAAGAATGTTGGGATAAATAATAAGCGTGGCTTGGATATAAACTGGCAGCAAGAAAATAATGTAAAGGATGCATAATTCTTTGGTTATTGCAGTTGCTGATATTTTCTTGTGGGAAATTGCTGATTTCAGGTTGGTATTAGCAATCGATGGGCGCTCGTGACATTTTATCGTGCTCCGTAACCTTCGACGCCGTTTACTAGCGACGACCTTTTTTAAGAGTTGAGTGCAAGTCAAGCAACAACTGTGTTTAAAGGATCTCTTACCAGATGACTTGGCGTTAATTTTCTATCGAGTGTTTGTTAAACAGCTTTCTTAATGGCACCTTATTTATGTAGGGAAAGGGAAATTAATTTGAAATTGTTAAAGAGCACTATTTTGGTCATCAATGATGGGACAATTTCACAATTAGTTTTCATTTCTTTTTTAATTGGAAATTTACATATTTTTTGTGAAATTGTAATTGTCGAGGAATATTGCGCTTTTCAATTGTATAATATTGAGTGATGGGTGTAGAGGTTTTTTACTAAAAAAAAATGGATGCTGTTTTTCGTTTATTTCTTTAGAGAAAAATTGTATTTGCTTTCTTTACTATTTTTGCGATTTTAATTCGGCGATTTTGGTATTTTTGAGATGTTACTAGTTTTGCGATTTTACTATTTTTGTGATTTTACTATTTTGGCTATTTTATTCATCTTTCAGTTGTATTAGCTTTGCGATTTAAAGATTTTTGCAATTTGAATAATTTTGCAATTTGAATAATTTTGCGATTTTACTATTTCAAGGTTTCTACAAATTTTTCTTCTTAAAATTCCATGAGGTTTCCATAATTTCCATGAGAAAGATAGACAAATTTCCATGATATTTTTTAATATATATTTTTAATTATTAAATTCATTTCAATATTTCGTAAGAATTTAAATTATTCAAGATCATTATTTTCAATTTTAAACCATTTTAAGTAATTTGAAGTATTTTTTTTTTTATTTTAAATATTTTGAAGTACCTATTTTGTGATATTTTGAAGTATTTTAAATTTTTTTAAGTATTCTCAAGTACTGTGTTTAAATACTTTTAAAATATTTAAAGAAATTAATATTTTAAAATGTGTTTATTTTTTGTTTGTGTTTATAATTTATTTAATACTTAAAATGCTTATATTTTTATTTACTCTGAAATATTTTGAAGTCTTTTAAAGTATTTTAAAGTAATTTCAAGTATATATTACAATATTTTTAAGTATTTTAGTGTTTTAAAATATTTTTAAATACTTTGAAATATTTTTAAGTGATTTAAAATATTTTGAAGTATTTTAAAAATTTTAAAGTATTGAGAAGTATTTGGAAACGTTTTAAAGTAATTTCAGTAATCTAGAATATTTAAAAGTAGTTTTAAGTATTTGGAAATATCTTAAAGACATTTTACATATGTTTTAATGTTTTAGAGTATTTTGAAGTATTTTGAAGTAGTCTGAAGCATTTTAAAGCATTTTGAAGTATTTTTTAATATTTCGAAGTATTTTTAATTATTTTGGAATACTCTAAAATAGTTTAAAAAACTAATACTTTACAATCTTGGTATAATAAAAGTTATACTTTTTATACTTTTTTTAATACTTAAAATGCTAATGTTTTTAAATACTTTTAACTATTTTATAGTATTTTTAAATATTTTGCAGTATTTGGGTGTAGTCTGAAGGATTTTGAAATTTCTTAAATACATTTTAAGTTTTTCTTAATATTTTAGAGTATTCTGAAGTATTTTGAAGTATTTTGAAGTACTCTGAAATATTTTGAAGTATTTTGAATTATTTTGAATTATTTTGAAGTATTTTAAAATAGTTCCAAGTAATTTTAAGTATTTTTTAATATTTCGAAGTATTTTTAATTATTTTGGAGTACTCTAAAATAGTTTAAAAAACTAATACTTTACAATCTTGGTATAAATAAATTTATACTTTTCATACTTTTTTTAATACTTAAAATGCTAATGTTTTTAAATACTTTTAACAATTTTAGAGTATTTTTAAATATTTTCAAATATTTTAAAGTGTTGTTAAGTATTTTAAAGTATTTTGAAGTGGTCTGCAGTACTTTTTTCACTTTCATTTAAAAAAATTTATCAATTTAACAGCAAATTTTCTTTTAAAACATTGAAAACAATAGTGACACATTTTGTTTTGTTTAGAAAAACATTTTTAATACAAAATGCAAGAATACATAACCAGTCATTTATATCTGCTCAATTTTTCATATTTTTCTCATTTCTTGTGAATTTTAGGACCCTATAAAAATAGTCTAAGAAGTTTTATTGTAACTCCAGTTAATAATTTTTTTTTTTTTTTTATTTCTTTTAAAATTTATTTTTATCATTAATGATTGAAACTAACACTAATTAATAGCATATGTATGTGCACTAACCTGCAGGAGCACTTTGTGGACTAAAAACCATCACAGTGTTACCAATGGTGGTCGTAAAATCCAAAAATCCGTAAACCGTCTGTGTAATCAACTCATTATTGACAGAAGTAGATGGAATTTCGGGTTCTATGCTCTCCGAAGGTTTTTCAGATGTGTAGATCTGCGTAGCACTTTCTGAAACTAATATTTAAATTGTTTAGAAATTTTTGTAAATTGATTCTTGTTTTATTATTTATTTTATTATTATTATTATTATTATTATTATTATTATTATTATTGTTGTTATTATTGTATAGTTATTAATTTATCATTACCACTACTTGCTATGTTGGCTTTACCACAGTTTCACTTTTGTTTTGTTCTTGTTTTAATAGCCTAATTGGCAAGGATGACAAGGTTGTATAATACAGATAAGGGGTCATTCATATATTACGTAACACTTCAAGGGAGAGGCTGGAAGTCAAGCTGTTTGTTACGATATGTAGAAAAAATGTCGCTAATGTATGCAGTAGTGCGTTATGAGGGGGTAGAAGGGGTAGAGGGGGGTCAAAATTAAAAAAAAAACGTTACGATATTAGAAACGATATGATGATATTACCATATTGTTACGATATTAGATGGCCCTTAAGTATACATACTGTTTGGATTAGTGTTTGCATTACTATATACGCATCAATACTATACGCATATATGCGTATAGTATATATAGTATGTACGCATATATGCGTATAGTATATACAGTATATACGCATATATGTGTATAGTATAGTATATGCGGTACGATCCATATGCAGGTACACCTATTGTAGTATTATCACTTGTAATTAAATAATCAAATTAATGTGCGTCAAGCACGGCTAATTTGCAAAAAGCGAGAAAACACGAACAATGTCGTGTTCTAATTTTCCTCTATACATAAACACCTGTTTAGATAAATTTCAGATGTTTTACGCTCCGAATAGCGTAGAAATCAGCGATATCCTGAGCGCCCGTGAAAGGTGGTAAGACAACTTCCTGAAATGACCGCGATTTTCGCGATTTTTCAACACGTGCTACAAAGCCGGCACGTGAGCTACGGGCACGTGTACGACATCTTTTTCTTTGTGGCAATAGAAACGCGCAGTCAATGCCTTTCTGCTTGCGTACCTTGCCTATGCATATTGCCACTAGGCCACATGTGCATTTGCATATTTATAGTGTTTACACCACCCACTGATTTATTATAAATTGGTGTTTATTACGGACTGTGCGTAGTCGGTTGTAACAACATGTATGTGTGTAAAAACGCATACCTATGGACATGGATATATGTAGCTATACACCCAAATGCATGAATGCCTTCCTTCCAAATTTTTCTGCGCAGCAAAAATCCAATGCAAACATGATGCGCAGAAAAATGTGGATGGAAGGCATTCATGCATTTGGGTGTATATGGATATATGTAGCTATATGTAGATATAGATGGATACGTATATACATAGATGCATGGCTATGTAGGTAGGTGTAGATAGATACATAGAGATATAGAGCTATGTATAGGACTGTGTGTAGAGAGATACATAGCTATGTAGATACCTATGCATATATGGCGATACATATGTGGTATAGATAGATACCTATGTACGATAGATACTTAGCTATGTGGTATAGATAGATACCTTTGTACGATAGATACATAGCTATGTAGGTAGGTATGGATAGATAACTATATATGCAGAGAGCATATAGCTATATGTAGGTAGGTATATAATAGGTAGATACCTATATGTAGAGAGATACAGATAGCTATGTAGATATAGATAGATACCTATATACGTATAGATACATAGCTATATAGATATAGATAGATACCTATGTACATATAGATACGAAGCTATGTAGGTAGGTATAGATAGACACCTATATGTAGAGAGATACATATAGCTATGTAGATACAGATATGTACATATATACATAGATACATAACTACATGTACAAATAGATAGATACCTATGTTCATAGATACATAGCTATGCAGATAAGCTATGTACATATATAGATAGATACCTATGTACAGATGATACATAGTGGATACATACATAGATCGAAATTTACAGAGATATGTACATATACATATACCTATGCATAGATCCAAATTTACGGAGATATGTACTATATACATATACCTATGCATAGATCCAAATTTACGGAGATATGTACATATAGATACTTACACTTAGATCCAAATTTACGGAGATACATAGATACGTACATACATGTATAAGTGGACACTATCTTCTAACATACATATATACCTATACTATACATATATACATATTGCACATATATACAGTGCATTCTGCACCCGTTACTCGCGTGACAAAAACAGCGAGTCGTTAACCGAGAGAACGTACAGTTGAAAAATACTTTCCATTGCTTCAGTATAGAGATAATCGCTCCAAACCGCATTATCCTGATCGACATTTTCTGTGACATACATCAACTGCCAATATACTCTCACTATACTTCCAATTCTATTCTCTTCTAAAACATTAAAAAATGCCTAAATTTAATGAAAGCGTCCCCTTTTTCAATTTCATTAAAACTTTCCTTCGCATCCACAATTTTATCTTTGCCCTCTACTATCTTTTGCCTCTAAAAATTAATGAACCTTTTGACGAAATAACCCACACGATCCACAATTTTATCTTTTCCCTCTACTATCTTTTCCCTCTGCTATCTTTTCCCTCTACTATATTTTCCCTCTACTATCTTTTCCCTCTAAAAATTAATGAACCTTTTAACAACATAGCTCAGACGATCATGATAATTTTTGCAGTTTTTATAAATGCTAATGCCTTAATGTTCAAATTGAGCAGCACCAAAGTATGAGATTTTTTGCGTCAAGAGCATCATCTGTAGAAGAAACATTTATTTTTTCTTGTTCCACTTCTGGTTCTTGTTCTCTTTCTTCTATTGACCAGCTAAATCCAAATCAATCTTTCGATTAAATTGCACAAATCTATATGTACATTTAGGATTCGTGCGGAACAGCATGGTAGTGATTTTGTAACAAGAGACACACCCTTAACGAGACTGTCTAACATTGTGTTAACGTACAGCACTTCCAAACCATATAAGAAGACAATTGTGCGAAAAATCCAGGAACCGTAAGGTCAAACCTAAAATGATAGTGTTTACGACGAACGCAATTACCTCTGGGTCATTATGATGCTATTATGTACGTAACGATTCTAAAATTATAACTGAAAGTTTGATAAACTGAGGACTAGTTACATGTCTTAATTTAAAAATAAAATTAATAATATATATATAGATGAACTAAATAAGCCATATAGATAAACTAAATAAGCCATATAGATAAACTAAATAAGCCATATAGTTAAATTAAATAAGCCATATCGTTAAATTAAATAAGCCATATAGATAAACTACATACACTAGAAATAAAAAGTGCTACTTTAACCCTAAGATTGTGTTAAAACAATACGAAACAAATATAATCCAGTGAGAGGGCGCCACCGTCTATGTACTTTAGCATTGGCTCAAAATAACACGAAACGGATTTAAACCAATTTTTTTTCTGTGTAATTGTGTGAGCTAAAAAACAAGTTATGGTGTTCAAAAATATTCTGTTGTAGAAAAAAGTGTAAAAAGCAATCTATATTGAAATTTTTGACACTTCAATTGTTTGATGAAGAGAAGAGTAAACACTATGTGACAAATGGGATAGAATGTTTGTTCTTAGAGTGTGTATACAAACGTTTTTTTGTACGTAGAAAATGACCGCTATTAATTTTGATGCATTAGAGCCCTGTAACGTATCCGGATATTACTTCACGTGCATGCGCAGGCGCAAATTGCACGATTTCATGTAAAAGCGGTGCAGCTCACAGATTAGAGAAAAAAAAGTCGGTCAGGAATAAAATATGCGTGAGAAAACACGAGTAGGAGCATTAATAATGAGGAAGAAAAAACGGATTGTTATCTTTTTATTTATGAGCGGCGTGTTAAAGAGCTATTTCAGAACATAGTTGCAAAGTGAAACAATAATATTGAGAAAAAACCTATTTACAATATCGGTATATATCAATTTGCATGTGTCAATAGCTTTTTGTATTTATATGTAGACAGACAAGAGCACACAGATGCGCACATAGATATACGCACAGACATACATAGATATACAGAGACAAAAATAGATATACACAGATACACATAGATACACACATAGATACACACACAGATACACACAGATACATACAGATACATACAGACACGAACAAATACACACACAGATGCACACATAGATACACACAGCCAAGCATAGATACAAACAGACACACACAGATAAAAACAGATACACATAGATACACACACAGATACATAGGCAGACACACCAAGGTTTCTACAACTTTAGAAAACATGGAAAACTTGGAATTCTCATTGGATTTCAATATTCCTCATGGAATCATGGAAATCTCATGGAATTTTCATTTATATAATGGAAATTTATTAATTTTGTTTTTTGCTTAATTGCTTTCCTTTATGATGTATTTATTAACTTTTACTAAAATTTATAATATACTTATATTTAAGTAAAAACTTAAAGATACTTAAGAATTTTTAAAAATATTTAAAAATATTTAAAAATACTCAAAATGTGTTAAGATAAATCAAAATACCTAAAACTACTTTAAAATACTTTAGACAATTTTAAGATATGCTTCAAAATATTTAAAAATACTTATACAAAATTACTTACAAAATTAATAATTACAAATTAATAATTACAATTAATTAATTACAAAACTTAGAAATATTTCCAAATACTTCCGAATACTTCAAATTATTGCAAAATATTTCAAAATAGTTCAATGTTTCAAAATATTAAAATTTTAATGTGAAGAGTTTGAACGAGTAATAAACTCTTTAAATATATATTAATATTTTGAGTTTTAAATAAAGTAACAAAAGATTTTGAAATATGAGTTACTTAAAATATTTCAAAAGTATTGTAAATAATTTACAGTACTTAAAAATTTTTATAAATGCTTAAAATTGCTTAAAAATATTTTTAAACACTTCAAAATATTTCCAAATACTTCAAAATATTTCCAAATACTTCAAAATATTTCCAAATACTTCAAAATATTTCCAAATACTTTAAAATATTTCCAAATACTTCAAAATATTTCTAAATACTTTAAAATATTTCCAAATACTTGAAAATATTTCCAACTACTTTAAAGTATTTAAAAATATTTAAAAATATAAAGAAATACTGCAAATTATTTTAAAATACTTAAAAGCACTTCAAAATATTGAAAAATACTTAACATTACCTTAAAATATTACCACATACTTCCAATACTTTATTATATTTAAAAACACTTAAAGATCCTTATAGATTACTTTCAAATATTTCCAAATACTTCCCAATAATTCAAAATATTTAAGTATACTTGAAATGTATTTAACATACTTTAAAATACTTCAAACTATTTCAAAATATTTCGAATGTCTTCAAAATAATTAACAGTACTTTAAACTACTGAAAAAAATACTTCAGAAAACTTCAAAATATTTCAAAATACTTTAAATTACTTTAAAATATTACCAAATACTTCTCAATACTTTACTATATTTAAAAACACTTAAGAATACTTAAATATACTTAAAATTAGTTTAAAATACTAGAAAATACTTCAAAATCCTTCATATTACTTTAAAAGACTCTAAAATGTTTAAAAATACTTTAAAATACTTCAAAGTATTTACAAATATCAGTATTTTAAATGTTAATTAAAGTATTAAATTCCATTATCCTTTATGGAAATATCATGGAATTTACAATTATGTGATGGAACTTTATTATTATTTTTTATTTCTTTACTTTATGGAGTTTATTAAGTTCTATGAAACTTGTACACATTTATTTACACAAGAAAACTTCAGAATATTTAAAAATACTTAAAATTTCTTTAAAATACTTCCAAATATTAAAAAACAATTCAAAATACTTTAAATTATTTGAAATCACTTCAGAATACTTAAAAATATATAAAAATACTTTAAAATACTTCCAAATATTTTAAATTACTTCTAAATACTACAAAATACTTTAAAATACTTCAAAATACTTAAAAATATTTTTAAATACTTCCAAATATTAACAAATACTTCAAAATACTTTAAAATACTTCAGAATATTTTAAAATGCTTTCAAATATTAAAAAATACTCCAAATTCTTCAAAATATTTTAAAATACTTCCAAGTATTAAAAAATACTTCAAATTATTTAAAATCACTTGAGAATACTTCAAAATATTTAAAATTTCTTAAAAATATTTCAAAATGCTTAAAACTACTTTAAAATACTTCAGATTACTTCAAAATATGTACAAATTTTTCAAAATATTTAAAAGCTCTTCAAAATATTTCAGAATATTTTAAAATATTTAAAAGCTCTTCAAAATATTTCAGAATATTTTAAAATACATCAGAATATTTTAAAATACTTCAGAATATTTTAAAATACTTCCAAGTATTAAAAAATATTTTAAAATACTTTAAATTATTTAAAAACACTTGAGAATACTTCAAAATATTTAAAATTTCTATAAAATATTTCAAAATACTTAAAACTACTTTAAAATACTTCAGATTACTTCAAAATATGTACAAATTTTTTCAAAATATTTAAAAGCACTTCAAAATACTTAAAGTAGTCTTAAAACTAAAAATAATGACCTTTAGTAATTTAACACACAGACACACATTCAAAATATGAATACACTAGAGACATTTACATAAATAAAATATTTCATTTCATGTAGAACTTTTCAAAATCACGTTTTTTAACGTTACACATGCGCAGTAGTCGCACATTACAATAACACATGCGCAGTAGACGCACTTCATAATGGCGTATGCGCAATTGTCTCACACAACATTTACATATGCGCAGTAGTCATCTACGACAGTTGCGCATGCGCACTGGACATTTACAATAATTGCACATGCGCAGTAGTTATATATAGCAAATGCGCATGTGCGGAAGGCACGTATAACAATTACGCATGCGCGAAAGTTAATTATGACAAGTAGCAATGGGCAGAAGTCACGGAGTGATGCGCAGAAGTTACGTGTAACAATTAAGCATGCGCAGAAGTCACGAATGGCAATTAGGGATGCACAAAAGTTAAACATAACAATTATACACATGCGCAGTGGACTCATAGTCTGTTAAACATGTGCAGTAATTACGTATGACATTTTCACATGCGCAGTGATAATCTATGACACTTTAACATGCGCAGTAGTTGTAAATGACGCTGAAACAGGCGCAGTAGTTTCATATGATGCTTAAACATGCGCGGAAGTCACCTATGGTAGTTACACATGCGCAGTAGTCACCCAAGATAGTTACGCATGCGCAGAAGGCATCCAAGATAGTAACACATGCGCAGAAGGCACCTATGGTAGTTACACATGCGCAGTAGTCACCCAAGATAATTACACATGCGCAGAAGGCACCCAAGATAGTAACACATGCGCAGAAGGCACCTATGGTAGTTACACATGCGCAGTAGTTACCCAAGATAGTTACACATGCGCAGTAGTTACACAAGATAGGTACGCATGCGCAACTTCCCAATTTTCACAAAACATAAAAGAAAAGTATGATTATTAACCAAAGTAGCGAGCAGTTCTCCAATCGACGTTTCCCCATTAAATTGCCGATTGTTTATATAAAAAGCGATCACGATTGTATTACACATAGGGAAAGCATGCACTTCAAGTTGAAGGAAAGTTAATGACAAAGCCTTGAATTTCCTCTAGCCTTTCAAAGAGCAAACAATTACGAGTACGACAATTTGTTATGTACAAGTAAGGACAAAGCTATAATTGTTCTCAGTGCACATCCTATGCGAAATTTCTTAGAGCTCGCATCACACCTTTCTATCTATTATATGTATATACATGTATATATATATTGTTCAGATTTATGTAAGAGGAAATCACTCAAGCATGACGGAAATATAACCCGCAATTTTATCTCGATGCCTTAAACGAAAAGAAAAGAAAAAAGAATATGATTAAGTCATATAATCAATTTAGTGATTTTTTTCTATGCATCATAAACAAAGGCGAAAGAATTTCATTGAATCGAGGAAGAATTTCTTCTCTAATATTATAGGAGAAAACCGTTTCTATTTCATTTCAAGAAACGTTATTTATTCAATTATCTAAGATTCATAACTGGAATTTGAAAAAAAGAATTCTGTAACTTGAAATAATTATTGCTGCTAAGTGGACTATGGGATTTCTTTGAATTATGGAAATAGAGTTCTGTTATAATAATTGTAATGATGATTATAATAGTGATAATGATAATAATGATAATAATAATATAATAATATAATAATAATAATATAATAATTGTGACAATTAATTTATAGACTTTTATTTGGAGACCAAAAGCTACAAATTGAAGCAACAGATTTTAATAATATAATATAATATAATATAATAATAATAATAATATTAATATTAATAGGTTAAGTGTATAATACACTATTTTTTGTAGTTTCTTGCAAAAAAAATCATTGCTTTTACACAGTGCTGTGTATACTTGGAAGAATAAATAATAGTAATAATAATAATAACAATAATAATAATAATAATGATAATAATAAAAATAATAATAATTATAATAATAAAAATAATAATAATGATAATAACAAAAATAGCAGAAAAAAACCTCTATAAATAAAATTAGAGGAAATAAAAAGCAAAAGTTGATCCTTTTTACATCTAATTAGAAATAATAATTTTTTTCGAAAAACTAAGAGCTCTAACTTTAAGGGATTTTTTATGTCAAAAATATACAATGAAATTTCAGGTTGGGACTAAAAAGAAAAGTTGAAAGCAAATAATTTTTAATTTTTTCTAATTTTAAAATAATCCTCCTAATAAAATTGTGATAGAAAAATTGTAACAAAAAATAAGTAAAATTTGTGCTTACCAAGTGCGAGAGCTATAGTCAATGAAATTAATTTCCACGCCATTGTATTTTAATCAGATAACATGATCCACTGGTGCATGAATTTAGGTTCCTGGAAGAAAAAAAGTTAAGTCCATAAATTAAATTATAAAAGAAAAAAGTGTAAAAGAAATGTTTTCTTGGGTATATATAATAATTTCAACTTTCACGAGCAATGTTTTTCTCTATTTTTATAAGAAAATTTTTTCTAGGCTTTTCTTTCAATTGTTGATTGATTGAGATAAGGGGAAGGACGCAATCATTAAAAACCGTTAAGTAAGAAACAAAACGGTATTGTCGGGTTTGAAGGCGTTTATAACTGCGTTATGCATACTTAAACTAATAAGCGTAATCATAATTAATTCAATTACAAGATTTTTTAATAGAAAGAATAACAATTAGTATAGAAATAAATATTAGTAACTTTTTGTCATTTTTGTAAACAAGGAAAAAATGCGGATATTTATTTGTTTTAGAATATGAATGTTTTCATTTTGCTTTCTCATCGAAATTTTATTTTAAGTGTTGCTTTCACACAGGGAAACAATTATTTTTTTTGTGAAGAATTTTTGTATTTGCAAAAATAGGATAAATCAACTCATTTTCATTGGAAATAACATAAGAAGTAACATAATTTCATAAAAATAAATTTTTATGAAAATTCTCATTTTCATAGTGGAAGTTTATTTTTTCAATTTAATTTATTTATACTTTATGATGTTTATTAAATTTTACCAACAATTTATACGGTTTTTCACAGAAGAAAGATTTCAAAATACATTAAGATATAATAAGTACTTGCAATTTCTTGAAAACATTTCAAAATACTTAAAACTATATAAAGATACTTAAAACTTCTTTAAAATACTTAAGATTACTTCAAAATATTTTAAAATACTTCCAAATAGTTAAAAATACTTTAAAATGTTTTTAAAAAAGCTTAAAAATACTTCAAAATTGTTTTTAAAAAAGCTTCAAAATACTTCAAAATGTTTTTAAAAAAGCTTCAAAATACTTCTAAATGTTTTTAAAAAAGCTTAAAATTACTTCACAATGTTTTTAGAAAAACCAATACTTCCAAATATTTATAAAAGTACTTAAAAATACTTTAAAATTTTAAATATACTTAAAATAACTTTATAATACTTTAAAAGACTTCAAAATATTCTAAAGCATTTAAAAATATTAACATGCATTTTAAATATTAAATCAATTATAAACAAAATTTTAAATATTCGTTTCTTTAAATATTTTAAAACTATTATAATATTTACTTCAGACTACTTCGAAATTCCTCAAAATATTTAAGGATACTTAAAAACATTTTAATATACTTAAAAATATTTAAAAACACTAAAAATACAAAAAAATATTTTAAAATACTTTAAAATATTTAAAAACTTTTTATAATACTTAAAACACTTAAAATTAATTTAAACTATATATTAAAATACTCTCCAATATTTCAAAATAGTTGAAAAGACTTCGTAATATTTAAAAAAAAACTTCTGAGTATTTAAATACACTTAAAATTACTTAGAAATATTTCTAAATACTTCCTAATTCTACAAAATATTTTTAAATATTTTTAAATATTTTTAAAAAGTTTTGAATATTTAATACACTTAATATTACTTTAAAATACTTCAAAATATTTAAAAATATTTAGAAATACTTATAATTAACTTTAAAAATTGAAAAAACTTCAAAATATTTATTTACTCTTCAATTTATTCCAGAATACTTCAAAATATTAAAAAATTCTTTAAATTATTTAAAAATATTTAGAAATACTTAAAATTACTTTAAAATCTTTCTAAATACTTCCCAATACTTCAAAATATTTCAAAATACTTTGAAATATTTTTAAGATAACTTGAAGAAACTTCAAAATATTTAAATACACTTATAATTATTTTAAAATACTTCAAAATATTAGAAAATTCTTCAAATTATTTAAAAATCTTTTGAAATACTTAAAATTACTTTAAAATATTTTAAAATCCTTCGTAATATTTTAAAAAAACTTCAAAATATTTAAATACAAATAAAATTACTTTAAAATATGTAATTAAAAATACTTCGTACTATTTTTAAAAAAACTTGAAAAAACTTCAAAATATTTAAATACACTTAAAATTATTTTAATGTACTTCAAAATATTAAAAAATTCTTTAAATATTTCAAAATATTTGGAAATACTTAAAATTACTTTAAAATATTTCTAAAATTTTAAATATTATTTTAAAATATTTCGAAATATTTTTAAGAAAACTTGAAAAAACTTCAAAATATTTAATTACACTTCAATTTATTCCAGAATACTTCAAAATATTAAAAAATACTTTAAATTATTTAAAAATATTTAGAAATACTTAAGTTTACTTTAAAATATTTCCAAATACTACCCAATACTTCAAAATATTTTAAAATACTTCGAAATATTTTTAAGAAATCTTGCAGATGCTTCAAAGTATTAAAAAATTTTACAAAGTATTTAAAAATATTTAAAAATACTTCAAATTACTTTCAAACATTTTTAAATACTTCCCCATACTTTCAAATATTTTAAAATATTTCGAAATATTCTTAAAGAAACTTCAAAATACTTCAAAATTTTGTGATACAACAAGCTATTATAAATACTTTGAGGTATTTGAAAATTCTTTAAAATACTTCAAAATACTTCAAAATACTTCAAAATACTCCCAAATACTTCAAAATAGTTAATAAAATTTCAAAATATTTCAATACACTTAAAATTACATTAAAATAAGTCTAAATTACTTTAAAGTAATTTAAATTACTTCAAAATATATTGCATATTAGTTCAAAATACTCAAAATAGTTTTAAAATTGAAAATAATGCTCATTAGTAATTTAAATTCCACAGAAAATTATTTCCAAAATACCTCCACTTTTCCAAAATTAATCTGAATTTTAACAAAATGAAAAATTCATTTTTCAATTATAAACTATAAAAAAGAATATCATTCTCATCATTCTCCTTTCTCTATTTTCTTCATACAAATCATGGAGATCTGATAGAATTTCGTGAATAAAATAATCTTTAACACTTTAGACTTTTTATCGATGTACAGGGTGACTCAAAACAAATGTCAGGAAACCAATGCTTTAAAAACTCTTCAAAATTCTACATCAATAACTACTTTTTGTTTTTCGAAATACACCACAATTTGAAGATAAATCGATTTTATTGTTATACAGGGTGAATCAGAATAGTTATTAAACAATGCTTCCCTATGAGGAAGCAAAAAACAAGTGGGGATAGGAAGTACAAAAAATTAACATGTACTTTCTTTTCCAAAATGTACCATTTTTATATGGAATAAATCGAGTTTTGAACCACTCTTAATTTTTTTTTAAAAAAATTTCACAACTCGCCTCTTTTTACAGTTAAATTAGTGCCCATTGACTTAATAATTTTCGACTCTGTAAAACAGGTATTGAAACAAGAGTAAAAGCGTCTGTGGACACAAAACGTAACTGCCAATGACAATAATTACAGCCTCGTTGAATATTGTTTTACAATAATTACGGTGTTAGGCAAAAAAGAGAAACGCTAATTTCTGTCTGTCTGTCTCTCTCTCTCTCTCTCTCTCTCATCCTCTCTTTCTTTTTCCCTCTATCTCTCTCTCTCTTTATATATATATATATCTTTCTCTTTCTTTTCCTCTTTATTTCTCTCTCTCATTATATATAAATTTTTCTCTTTCCCCCTCTATCTCTCTCTTTCTTTTCCTCTTTATTTCTCTCTCTCTCTCATTATATATATATAATATATATATATATATATATATATATATATATATTTCTCTTTCTCCCCTCTATCTCTCTCTTTCTTTATATATATTTATCTTTCTCTTTCTTTTCCTCTTTATTTCTCTCTCTCTCATTATATATATATCTTTCTCTTTCTTTCCCTCTCTCTCTCTCTCTCTCTCTTTCTTTCTTTGCTTAAAATTCCGTGTAGATAGTTATTAATGCAAATTTCGAGAATAGAGAGAGAGAAAGAAAATTGTAAGCACCAAGAGTGTAGATTAAGCAGGCCAATAACAATTAAACGAATCGATTTTACAAACAAAGATAATTAACTTTTAGCACAGCTTGAATGTGGGATTCAGTGATTAGGAAATGAGAATATTTTAAGGAAAACGTATTGGCTGTTGTAGCGAGTTTTTAGTGGTGTGCAACGACGCATGAATGTCTGTGTAAGTTAAAATGAATGCGAGTAAGTTAAAATATTGCATAAGATGAAGTAAGGCTGGTAATCGTTTAGACGTTCAGAAACAATAGTAAGAGGCATAATGCTCGAGGCCCACTGCCCACGAGGCGTGCATGGAATTTGTAATTTTAGATCGTATATATTCGACTTTGTCGAGACTGCGTCGAGAGTGGCAATTTCCTCAACAAGTTGAAGAAATTGCTCGACTTTTAAAACAATATTTGCATATCTACTCATTGTTAGGCTAATAACTCACTTCTTTCACGTATTTTGTAATAAATCCCGAAATTCGATGTATAAAAGATCGTAGGAGTGATATTTAGGGATGTTCATACTCGATTGTTAATTCATAGCAAGAATTTTCAAAACTCACATTCAATTTGCATTTAATTTCAATAATGGATTTTTAACAATGGAGATTTTTATTCATTTGGGTGAGAAGCGAAATTTTGTGGACATGAAATTAGTTTTGTATATTTTAACATAGAATCTATTTTAATGTGTATAATCAAAACTAATGTGTATACTTTTTACTAGTATGTAAAAAGTATGTATACAAAATTGTATACATACAATCTATTTTAACATGTAGAATCTATTTTTTAGCATACACGGAAGAAACTAAGTTAGTTGCTATAGCTAACAAAAATTGGCTACTAATATTTAATCATCATAGCTAAAATATTTGCTAAGACAGATAAAAGTTTGCTGTGATAGCTAAAAGTTTAGATACAAGTTTAGATGCTATGGGTGTATCTATGCATATGGATATAGAGTATCTTTATGTAGATATAAAATGTTTATATGTATATTGATACAGAATATCTATGTAAATAGATATAGAATGTCTTCAATATACACTGAAAAAAAAGAGTGGCTGGGACAGCCAATTCGTTGGATAAATGGGAGCCATCCAATTAATTGGTTGAGGTATCCAATTCGTGGATGTCAT
>WNHD01002536.1:0-14722 GCA_011057455.1 Ganaspis sp. Gsp50 | reverse complement strand
TTTTTTTTAAAAAAAAAAAAAAAAAAAAAAAAAAAAAAAAAAAAAAAAAAAATAATATTTACATTATTAGACTATTCTCATTTTTGTTATTATTATTGTGTTTCTCATTTTAATTATGAATTCAATTTTAACTTACAAATTGTTATCTATAGTTGCAGTGGGAACTTCAGACTTTTCATTTAAAGTTTTATTTTTATATTCCAAATCAGCTAACTGTTTTCTCAAAAAGTCTAAGCTTTCATTTACTTTTCTTGCCTTTTTTGACTTTTTCTGTGGTGGTTCTTCATCAGAGGTTATAATCTTCTGAGGTCTCGTAAGGTTCCTTCCACTGCGGGATGTTTTAGTCGGATGCTTGTCCGTTTTTCTTTTACTTCCTGACGCATTATTCATGATTTTATACCTACAAATAAAGAAGAATTGCTACAATGGAACCTGAGTAATTGGTTCCTCTAATGTTAGGAGTCGTTTCTCAGTAATTCGGGAGACAAAGAAATGCTAGGAAATCTTTCCGTGATAGAAAAGACGTTACTCGAAAAAAGCAAATTTTATTTAGGAGCACTGGTCAAACAGAAAATTCCATGCGCTATACATGTCTATGTTTCAAAACTTGTAAAGAAGAAAGAATTTAAAGAAAGCAAGTTTTTCCCTGAGCTAAATTAATTTGTTAAATAAGTTAATAACAAAGCATATGCCTAAATTTAAAATTTAAAAGTCAACCATCAACCAGGGTAATTATGGTAAAGAAGAAATTTTTTTTTCAATTTATATTTCACTAAAATTTAGGATTTTATGTACAAAAAACTTAAACCAATAACCCTTTCGTGCATAATATACACAACTAAAAAAATGGACATAAATTTTATGATTAATTAATAATAATTATTATAAATCCCTTATACCCTATTTCTTCAAGAGAAACACTTCTACATACAGTATTATTTACATGCGTATTTAAAGAAAGAAATTATTATAAATAACTCACGTTAAATCCTTATATTTAATTCTCAATGCTCTGAGAAATTTGTTTACAAATTAAAATTATTGGGTAGCTGAAACGCTGACAAAAAAGAGCCACAAATCCATTTTCCTGGAATAATATTTTCTTCTTGGCCTTCCACTGCGCTCCATTCTGGCATAATGTACATTTTATTTTTAATATCTCTTAATGATATTATTTGCAGAGTCCGCTGAAGATTTGTACAACCGTAAAGGTTTACTGCAGTCGATTTTACTCCTACATCGTAAATCTCAACGGCAGATTTGAACTGCTGAACAATGAAGTAAATCTGCTCTCTTATTTTTATAATGTTCCTAATAATACAAATTTTCGAATTCTGTAGAAAGCAGCACCTATCACGCATTGCAGTGGAAAATGTGTATTTACCAATTTCTATTTTCTGAAATTCCTGACAAAGACGGGCATCAATATTTGCTGGTAGCGGTCCTTCAGCGTGGCGTTGTGACAATTTAATTTGGATACTATAATCGACTGGATTTAAACCATAGTCGTCTCTTTCCGAAATTCTTTTATAAATTTGAGGCAGTTTTAGGCCTGGCTTTCTAATATATTTTCGCAATTCTTGCATGTTGTTTTCGAAACAAAAAGCACTGAATGTTTCCGCAGGACCAAGTATTTGAACATCTTCTACAAAATGCAACGCACTGTGTAACTTGTAGGATAAAAACTGCTCCCCATATAACTCTTCGCTTAATGAAACATAAATTTTCATTGCTTCTTGGCAAAATGGGTACATCTCTTGAGGGGTTTCCTCCGAAATCAGAAGACGCATAGTTGAATGAAGGATCATGAGATGGCGATAATGATCTTCGTTAAAGACAGTTTTCACGACTGCGGGTGCAGTATACAGCAAGAATTGACGATATTCTGTTGCTTTAAAATTTGGAAAACTGCTAAAGTCTTGTGGACGTCGACTGAATTCAGTAGGACAATAAAGTTGAAGCTCGTTCATTCTCGAATCCAAAATTTGTAATTTTCTCCCATTCAAGCGTCGAATTCCATATTTTCCTTGAATAAGCGTCGAACAAATTTTTTTTACATTTCCTGAGTAAACGGAATGCATTGGTTCAAAGGGAACGCGCGTTACTAAAGGAAGAAAGGGAGACAAAGGACTTCTTCCTTTTTGGTGATCTTCGTCCAAACGGTTGGCATAAGCCTCGTCTGTTCGAAGTTGGTGCTCAACGCCTGGAAAAATCAAAACTCCTTCGAACCCTCGAGTTACATACCACCGACCTTCAACTTTACATTTAGAGCATGCACCTGACGCAGAATGACCAAAATGATTTAAAATAAAGGCTCGTGCTGGCGCATCAGCGATAAAACAGCGCAACGTCAAGGGAATACGCCTATCTCTTATCAGAATTCCACCTTCTTCTTGTATTTCTGAAAATTCTTGAAGAAATTCTTCCAAAAATTCAAAGCAGTTAGTTGGTTTGTGTTTTCCTTGATATATGCCCGCTATAATAGGCCGCTTATCAGGAATATTAAAAATCCGATATTGAATAGGCCAGAATTGATCCTTGCCTTTATCTACTTTAGCACCGTCCGTACTAAGATCAATGGTCAAGGTAGCTGGTAATAAATGTATAGGAATGCTTTTTAATTTTTTTAAAAGCGTTTCTTTCAGGCCAATGTGAAGATATTCGCCTCCAGCAAGCTGCTTCACTATTGTACTAGCAACAACAGTAGACGTCTTTAGAATGGTACGGGAATCTTTTGGCAGAGAAATTAAATTGAAAGGAAATTTTCGTAATGTTTTCAATAACAAGTTTCCTTGAGTGTGATTTATGTTGGCAGCCAAAAATACATTTTTTAAAGCTTTTCGCTGTAAATATGGTACATTTTCCTGGTTATCATCCGCTACGTCTTCGTCTTCTGAGGAACTTGAATCAGTTTCATCTTCATTATCTGCTCTTACATGAATCTCAAAATTATCATTAATCATCATCATCACCTCGATTATCAACATCATCTGAATTATCAACACCATCACCAGCGTTTTCACCATTATCTCTATTACCAGGATGTTCTCCATCATCATTACTACATCATCAATTACTAGGACCGACACGGACGTTTTCACCATTATTAACATCTTGATTTCTTTCTTCAATCTCGTTAGCATCTGACAATGAATCTTCTGATTCCTCGGTATTAATTGTGTCTTCAGGAACATAATTAAGTCGTCTTCTTTTTTGTCTCGTACCAAGATCAGAAAAATCCTTAAGTTTCCCTGACATATTTTTGTTTGCTCCCAAGCATATAAAATCCTGTTAACAGTAAATAAAATAATAACTTCTAATGTTTTAGAAATTATTCGTTGGCGGAAGGAGAAAACAATTAAGAGAGATTATACTCAGTTTTTTTAAACACTCATTCTTCAGACCCAAAAGCCACAATGTACTGTTCCGCGAGACAGGGTGCGTGGAAATTAATTTTATAATTTTAGAACTTATTCTTTTACTTCACAACTATTTTTTGGAATTTAAGAACTTAATTATTGATTCAAGAAATTATTTTACAGAAAGAAAATTGCTTTAAATCATATCAAACATTTTTCAATTAAAATACTCATTTTTCAAACCAAAAAACCACAATGTACTGTTCCGCGAGACAGGGTGCGTGGAAATTAATTTTATAATTTTAGAACTTATTCTTTTACTTCACAACTATTTCACAACTCATTTTTCAAACTCAAATCACATTTCCAAATTTGAGGACTCTGGTATATTTTGTACACGAGAACACAGCTTTTAAATTTTGCATAATGTGGCCATTTTTGAATTTTGAAACGACCATCCGCATCAACAAACGCACCGAAATTTGCATTGTGAAGATTAAGTCCTATAAATAGAATCCGCATTTTGAAATAAAGGAAATGCGCATTTTTACGCCTTTTGCATTTAAATAAGATCTGTAAAAACTAAATTTTAGAAATAATTTTTTAAATTTAATTGAAACAAATAATTTATCATTCTAGAATATTGTTTTAAAAGATTCACAAATATTTTAAACGATTTTGTGTTTGGTACGGGACTCAAAGTTTGTGTTCTTTTTTATTGCAAATCGAACAAAAAGAAAAAAAAAATTCCAGGAACACCTTAAGATTTGCAAAGGAGTGAAAAATTTAATTTTATTCAAAAAGTCCATGTTTTTTAAAAAATTCTAATTATTCCTAGAAAGTGTAGTACTTGGGATAAGCATTAAAATTTGTGTTTTTTTTTTATTCTGAATCGAACAAAAAAAATTACAGATACATCTTATATTTTACAAAAGAGTGAAAAATACACATTTTTTAAAATTCTAATTTTTCCTAGAAAGTGTAGTGTTTGGGGTGGGCCATAAAAATCGTGTATTTTTATTCCGAATCGAACAAAAAAAATGATACTTAAGTTTGCAACGTTTTTTTCGTTTACGAAAAACTATAAAGACAAATTTTTTATTTATACACTCATTGTTATCGTATTATTTATAAATGTTTGATAAAGATAAGACAAACAATAATCTTTAGAAATTGTAAATAAATATTTAAAAAATTTGAAAACAGTTAAATTTGTTTTTATATTATTCATAAACGAAAAAAAAACGTTGAGAACTTCAGCGTCGTCAAAAAAAAAATAGAATGCAAGTTCTCTTTTTTTTATACGGGAACATTTTACTAAATATTCTTAAGTGTGATTTTAAGAAACTTGTGTAAAAAATCATTATTGTTGTTATTGTAGGAATTTTGTATTAGATAATTAGCTACCGGAATGATAAATTTGCAGTTTTAAACATTTTTTTCTAAATTACCGTATACAAGTACCGAGTACGAGCTAAATGACAATCCTTTGATATCAACATTTTATAAATTAGAAACTAGACTATACTAATATCAAACCTGTCTTACTAAAACTACGCAATTTACAATTTTAATGCATTGTCAAATTCACAAGAAATCTGTGAAATCAAAATATCATCTACATGTCAATAGTTTGCGTTCGAACTTTTATTGTTTTGGAAGAAATAAATGTTTTAAACAATTCTTATAATTCAATGTTTTATTTATAAATTAAAGGTGATTTCAAAGTATTTTAAGACAAAAATTCAAGGAGAAATCAAGGTGTTAAAGGTTGCTGAACAGATGATATTTTAAAAATAATGAATATAAAATTCTGTAAACAGGTTTGTAATTATAAACTTGTAATCAAAGATTCTTAAAACCCTGTAGAACTACGTTTAAATTTAATTATTTGAAAATTGGAAAAATACGGATAAAAACTAATATGTAAAATTAAACAAAACTTATAAACGTCAGAGGATAGGTTATGTTTATAACTTACGGAAAATATCCAATGCAATCGATGGTAATCAAACTGTGCTGCAACACTTATTATAAAAGAAAATAAATGTTTTTGAACTATTTACACACAGAAAACCGAAGAAGAACACTATTTACAAACAACAAACTACACACTAAAAACACAGCACTAAAAAATGTACGGAGTTTACGACGAAACATCTACGACGCTGTCCATAGAGGAAATGCGACGAGCTTTGCAATTTCATCAAGAATGGCGCTGCAAAGGTTTCGCGCATGCACATTGCTTGCAAGATGTGCTAACGCAAAAGACTTTGTTTAAGCATATTATATACATAAGATTTAATTTTATTATAATTTTATTATAATATATATATAAAATTTAATTACATATAAGAACTCAGTTCCTTTTCTGAAAAATAATGTTTTTCGAAACAAAGAAAACTTGTTTTTAAAAGTGTTTTACTATTTTTGAATGTTTGTTTTTCGTAAAGAACATTAATTTTCAAATTTTTTATAAATATATGTAAAAACAAATTTTCTGAAATAAAATAACAGTTAAAAATTGAGAATTTTTAAAATCACACCGCCTTCACGTATGCTAACTGAGATTCGTGTGTACTAAAATTAACGAACTGCATAGTGCAAGCACTTCGCCCGCATTTAGTGCTGCCTTTACTTCAGATTGTCCGATGAAGGCGACATGCGTGCAAATTGCCGTCATGGAGTGCCTCGCACGTACTGCGTCTAAAATGCGACGCACGTTTGTTATCTGGGTTGCTGTTGTCAACCACAAGGATCGTAATATTTGGGCTGGTCATTACCACAGGACAGCAAAGGACCCCTCTTTGTCATCCGATACTAGGAAGCTATAAATCTCAGCTCGAAGCAGTTGGCCTGTTGGAAGTCCCGGCTTTAAAAAACCAAACCTTCAAGATTCAAATAACATCAAGTAAGTTGCAGTATACATCTCTAACCAAAGATTCCATTTCCTATTATTCCTTATATTAACCAGTCCTTTTGTTTCAGCAGAAACAACCCTTCCCAGGAAAAAGGACTCAGAACTGCCTAACTTAAGACTCTTCTTCTCTTAATGTACTTGTGTTGAATAAATCTTCATTAACTACATACGTTCAGTATATATTTTCATAGCTTGTCCCCTTAGCTCAAAGCCTTCAGCTTTGTAAATAAAACAGTCAAAATAATTAAAATTAATAAATTGAATTCTGCGTCCCTTCCGGACATAACACTTTAATAATTCTATAAAATTTTTCTGATCGCGGTTTTTGAACTGCTGTATCGAAAAATTTGAAATCTTCATAATTAATTAATTAAGCCATTTAAAATAACAAATTAATTTATTGAAAAACAGAGAATTATTTTATGCGTTAAGTACTGCTTTAATAATTCTTTAAAATTTTTCTGATCGCGGTTTTTGAACTGCTGTATCGAAAAATTTGAAATCTTCATAATTAATTGATTAAACCGTCTAAAATAACAAATTAATTTATAACTATATAATGGAGGAATGAATAAATCTACACAAAGTATTAGACGAAGACGTGGATATAAACCTTTTCCACGAGAAAAATCAACTAAAAAAGATATTAAATTTCTTAAATCAAATCAATTAGAAGAAACTATTTTTCCACAGAAAAATTTAACAAAAAACAAAAAAAAAGGACTGCTAATTCGGATCAACCAGAAGAACCTATTGATTCTAAAAAAATTATTGAAATAAAAACTCAAAAAGAATTCTCTGATCTTTTTAATAAAATAATCAATAGGATGGGACTGAAGTCTGTAGAGAAAACTGAAGATAAAGAATAGTTTTTTTTTGGGAACTGTTTAGTCGCTTGCAAAACATATTTTAAAATTCATTTTAATGTCGGATCAATCAAATCAACTCCCAAGGATTTATTTAAAATTGTCGAGAAAATTAATTAATGATATTGGGATATTGATAATAGAACTAAAAGCTGGTGACAAATTTTCAAAAGATTTGTTTAACAAAATTTTTCAATTTTTTTTTCAAAACCTTTCAAATTTAAATAATAAAGTGTTGAGTTAAAAATTTAGTGAATAAAAGAAAAATAATAAAATTCATAATGTATAATAACATTAAATTAATTAAATTTCAAAATAAAAGATTTAATGATAAAACAATAATTAAAACTAAATCCTTCTTTAAAGTAAAATAATACGAGCTTTGAAAAATAAATTATTAAAATTTTATTACTAGTTAAAAATGAAAGGTCGCAAAATTGTTTCTAGAAAACGTAAAAATTAGAAAAGTATTAAAATCTAAAAATTATTTAAAAATTTTAATCAAAACAAATATATATATAATCAAAAAAAGGGGATAATTAACAAATGACAACGTGTTTACTAATATAAAATTTTATTAAACTTGAAACTTAATAAACGTTATACAATTTATATACTATTAACTGAATTTATTTGCCTAATACCTAATTAATTAATTTTACTCCTCGCGTCCAACAAATCGATCTTCAATCTACAAAATATTACATACGATTACAAATAATACATGAATATAAATTTATAAATATAATATATATAAATAATAGTATATAATATAATATATGTAATACATAATAATAAAAATATATATAAATATAATATATAAATACAAATATATAAAACATAAAACCTATCGACATAAAACATTCGAGATAGATTACCTGGACCACCCAGGTTTTGTAGATCCGGAAGTTACACTCCCACAACCGAATGTCGCTTTCACCTACTGCCATGGCCTCCCTTACCGCATCTTCCAGCGGTTTAAGTTTCCTATAAGGGATTCCTCTAAAATCAGGTGTAAGACAAAACACCTGACCATCCATACACAATAAAGGTGATACCTCGTAGTTAGCTTTCAAAACATATTTGAGCTGAAAATCAAGTAATAATAATAAATAAAAAGAAGGGTATAGTAAACTGAATAAATAATATATTTTATAAAACTATTATTTGACTTATCTTTAATAATAAAGACAATCGTGGTTCATAGAAATAAACGTGACCCTTATATGATAGAATCTCAATACAAAATGGGAAATCTATTCCACACAAGTAACGATATCTTTCCATAGGTACTGGATAAACAAACTCCGCACCCCTAGGAAAATCATACCACTCCATTTTTAATTCTTTTCCTTTCAGCAACACTCTCGAAACACAACTAACTTGACTAAATAGCTAGCATTAACACATACCCCCAAAATTTGTAAAAATCTGGTAGTGAGAGCAAAGACACCCCCAAAGTTTAAGAAAATCCCACGGTCAAAAGGAAATTCTTAAAACTAGGTGATACATTTTCTATTTTATTCCTTCCATTTTGCAACTCGAACTAAACCCACTATATGTTTTAAGCATTGGCTTTGATTTTTATGGGATCCAAATGTACCTAGGTCAAGTTTCAACATGTGCATTCCTTAGCTATACACGGAATACGCCAAAATTAGGTGACACCTTCTGATACTTTATTGCTTTCACTTAGATGTTAAGCCCACTCTAAATTTCAACTATTGGACTCGATACTCCAAAACCCAAACGCATCCTAGATCAAATTTCAACATCTGCATCCCTTAGCCACGCATGTGTTTATTCTATCCACTCACCCATTTCCCTATTACTAAAAATATCGAAACAAACGAATTTCAATTTTATTTCATCTTTCCAAAAAAATTAATCAATTAATAAAATTGAACATCGTTATAAAAAATAAATACAAACTATATCAAAGTTAAAATCGATAAAAAAAGGGGAGCATTAAAGAAACAAAAGATTTATATCCCAATGAAAATGTAGAAAAAGTTAGAGTATTTAAATGGCGATATTCGTGCGAAAGATGTTATTCTAAATATCACGTTGCGAAATATTTTAACGGTCTCAAGCCAAATAAAAAATATAAGGATTAACGATTTGTAATCTCATAAATATACCACCTTATATTTTTTATGTCTTAATGATAAAATGATGGATATATTCATTACTGCCAAATGTTTCAATAACACACGCTTATTAATATTATTTTACAAAGGAATGTTAAAATAAAATATTAACAAATTATAATTAATCTAAAAATACACGTGAAAAGTTTGAGTTAAAACTAGTCAAATAATTAGACTTTATACTATCTATTTTACAGAATAAATTTTGAATGCATTGTTAAAAGTATTAAAACAATGAAATCAAAATCTTCGCTGAGTAATGAACTACTTTAAAATTGCAAGTTTTATTAATAAATGGATTGGTTTCTCTTAATTAACACGTTTATGTAATCAATAATTATTTATCGTAGTAATAATAGATTTGTTTAAACAATTGTATTTGTTTAAACAAACTGATTAATTTAAATTATTATATTATGTTTTTATATTATATTATATTATTTTTATATTATATTATATTATATTCAAAACAGTTTTTTTCTTCATTTTTATTTTATATTATATTATTATTTTATATTATATTATTATATTTTAATTTTGCCAAGATACATTTCAGATTTCGCACCTAGGCCACCTAAATTAAAAAAAAAACAACAAAATCCTACAATATCCGCAGTACATTTTATCAAGATTTTTTAGTACAAAATGTTCCTCATTAAATAATGTGCAAAATAGTTTTTTTTCAGATGTTATTCTTTCTTGATAACAATTATGGCAGATTAAACATCCTAATAAATGATTATAAAATACAGTTATTGCAAAATATTTTCTAAGGCAATAAAATAATGATAATATTCGCCTAATTATAAACACATTTTTAATGCTGTTGTCTCGTTAATTGGATTATCTGTAGGTATCATCTAAAGAGAAACAAAACGCATACAAAAAATGTTAAAAAAAAGTAATTTTAAGTGTTGCTATCTTATGCTTCTATTTCTACTTGGACCTCCACAAGAAAACATACTGTGCCCTCTCATAAAACATCTCTCGCATACAGCAGTCCATCTGAAAAGTACACTTCGATTAGCTATTGTTTGATATCTGTCGGTTATATGTAATCCGTTGTGGTCGCTGAATATGAAGTTGTTATTTAATTCTTTTAGCATGTTTCGCGCTTTATCTTGTTTAGCACCCTTTTTGTTAGGAAATTCTTTGCTGACAGAAAAAAATTCTGCTCTGTTTTTGAAAATTCTACAACTTGATATAAAAACGGGCGTTTTTCTGAAAGGAACCTCATCAACTTCGTATTCAGGATCAATAAAATCATATTCAATGCACAGTTCATTTAGCAATTGTGCAGGACTATTAACTAATTCTACATTTATAATGCGAATAAATTCAGCCATTTTGTTCTGAAACAAACACAGACACTAGTGTTAAAAGGAAAATGATAGTGTAGAAATTACTTTGAAGAAAGTACTATATTTTTATTACTATAAGAGCATGGTTTTTAACGCGGGCCTGTGATTCATAACTTGACCCTTCATCTTTCAATAATTGGGAAGCTTCCCTAATCGAGGGTCAAGAAGTCACTCTTCATTTTTACAAGTATAAAAGGACCGATGAGCCGGAAGGATATTCAGTCTTGTGCTGATCGTCGAAACCAATTTCTGAATCTTGATCAGTCATCGAAATTAAATCTAAGTGGAAATCGTCAAAGTCAAAATCTCAATCGTCGCCAGTTACAAGTGCTATTTTGTGGCCTGATTGTACTAAACCCAGTTCCCAGTTTGAGGCAAAATTCTTGTTCAGATCTTTCGACTTCAAATACAAATCAACGTACATTTACCCTTTTTAGTAGAAAATCTATAACAAGGGAAATCAGATCACAGACTGATCCACGATCCAAACTTCCTAATATAACCACAAAACACGAACAACACTCAGATATAATCATTAAGCAAGAAAACCTAAACTTTTCTAAGAAAACGTTTCAAACCTTGGAAGATAAGTGATAAACTGTAATCACCCCGATTTTCTTTATCTATAACCTTTCCTATCATATACAGTCTGGTGCCCAATCCCGTTTTGGTCAAATCTAACAAAGATATAGGAGCTTTTATTAATAAGTTCTTTCCTACCCTATAACGCCTCCTTTTAGCCTCATCCAACTAAAGAAGGAAGATATAATAATAAAATTACTAACAATTCTTTTTCTTTATTCAAAAGACATATTTACTATCTCATGATTGCTTATCGCCTTTCTCAGAAAACAACATTTTTTTCTAAACAAATGGTAAATACTATTTCTGTAAGGATTATCTTTGATTTGTGTCACGTGACCACGTGACTTGCGTAATATTATATATAAATTTTAAAATGAAATTTAAAAGTTAAATATTTTAAAACGAGAAGAAAAATCAATGTCTATATGAAATCTTGAAACTAAGCATCTGTAAACTATCATGACAGGAAGGGAAACCGTTTTCTGAAAAATGGTCTAGTACACTAAGTGACCGCTGAGAGTTCAACTAATTTCACTAAGTTCGGGGGAAACATACATAAACTGTTTAAGAGTGACAGTAATGTAAATGCGACTCCACAAACTGTGAGTCCTATAGCCATTAACCCTCCTTCGTATCATTCAAATCCAAAGGGTAAAATTCGTATATAAACCCCGAATCTCTATAGATAAATCAATCCTTCTAGACCTTCTGAAGAGGTGAAATCGCTGCCGGTTCGTCACGAAAATACGGAATCTCTGCATCTTGGATTTAGAAAATTTAACCCTTTTTCTCCGAGTACTACTCGTGAATTGAAACTACCTTTGACGAACCTAACTATTTGAGTAATATATCAGTGAAGGACTCCGGGTTTTTTCCAGAAGAATTAATCCGTTATTTAATTAAAAAATAAAGATTTTAACCCTTTATGTATTATCTAAAAAGGGTCTTGTTATCCTTTATCTGGAACATTCAACGGACATTCAGTTTTACTCATCGTAGTGCCTAAAGTAGGGTTTGTACCCCTTTTTAAGTGAAAAGTTAAAAAATAAACATTTTAACCCTTTATGTATTAATCAAGAAGGGTCTTGATTAATATCAGTTTGTAACCCTTTTCAAGTAAAACTCAAATTACGGACATTTAACCCTTTACGTATTAATCAAAGAGGCGATTTTGCCACCCTTTATGTGGAACGTTAAACTGACATTCAGTTTAAACCGTAGTGGTACCTAAAAGAGGGATTTTAACCCTTTTAAGTGAAAACCTTATATCAAATATTTTAACCCCTTTTTGCCATTCACAGTGTAATCTTAACTCCCTGAACTGTGTCTTTAACCTCTTGGAATTAATCAGAAATCTACAAAGACCAAAGGTGCCAACATTAAAGGACCAAGGAAATCATCCCTTTGAGAGATTAAATCAACTGCCTCAATCCTTTGCAACAAATTTGAGTGGACGTTGGAACGCTTGATGTTTTAAAATCCACTTGCTGGGAACTTCGTCTATTTTTTCTTCTGCAATGGACTCAGATGTACTCAAAAGGACTTTTCTTCTCTAAACTTAATGTATCTGTGACAAAATAAATACATTTATGTTGAAATTCAGTGCGCTTTCATAGCCTGTCCCCTTAGTTCAAAGCCTTCTGCTTTGCAAATAAAACAGGAGTAAATAATAATATAAAATAAATAATTTTACTCTTTTATGTTCCTTCCGGACATAACATTTGATTGATCAAATTAAAAAGTAAAAATGCATTTATAATCAGGCGATTACTATGATTATTTTATTGCATTAGAAAATATCTTGAAATAACTGTATTTTACAATCATTTATTAGGAAGTTTAACCTGCGATAATTTCTCTCAACAAACGATAACATAAGATGAAAAATTGTTCTGCACCTTATTTAATGAGAAACATTTTGTATCAAAAAACCTTGATAAAATGTACTGCGGATATTGTAAGATGCAAGTTTTTGAAATAATAAGCAGAGCAAATTCATGCGAGGGTTGTACACTATTCATACTAGAAAACCCAGATCATTTCCATCCTGATCTTAGGGGCAACCCACCAGTGTACGATGCTCGATAAGAAGCTTATAAATTTTCAGAAGAATATTACAATTCAGAGGCCGAAACAGTAATCAACGAATAAAATTGTACACAGAATGATAAAACTTACCCTACGTTTATTTCACATAGGAAAATAGGGACATTATCAAAAACGGTTAAATAGAAGTTAAATAGAAGGACTCTTGGTTCCTTTCCTGAAGAATTAAAAAGAATATTACAATTCAGAGGCCGAAACAGTAATCAACGAATAAAATTGTACACAGAATTATAAAACTTATCCTACGTTTATTTCACATAGGAAAATAGGGACATTATCAAAAACGGTTAAATAGAAGTTAAATAGAAGGACTTCCTTCTAAATTTAGAAGAATTTCCTGAGGAATTAAACTGTTATTTTAATGAACAATGAGACATTTGTAATCCTATCATATTAAATTCTGTGCTGTCTAATATTCACCATGCACGTCAGTTTTTAAACCTGTGTAATGTCTATAAAAAAGGGATTTTAACCCTTTTAAGTGAAAAGTTAATAAATTGACATTTTAACACTTTGTGTATGAACCAAAGAAAGGATTACACCTCCTTTGTGTGAAACATTAATGAAAATACACTTTAAACCTTTGTGGTATCTAAAAAGGGAATTTAACCCTCTTAAGTGAAAAATTAATAAACTGACATTTTAACATTTTTTTCCTGATTCGTCCCCTTGCGGACGAATCCATGTTTTTAAAAATCCACTTGCTGTCTATTTCGTCTATTTTAAACCACAGGCATCATAACACTGGTGTCAGATTCAACACTACCTATTACAGGGGGCCATCTGCGGTGCACCACCACTTGGAGGCCATAAATCTCTATCTTAGGTAAACGACCTGTAGAAGGAAGTTCAAAGGAATATAGCTGCATATCAAGCACCTATAACAAGTAAACCAAAATAAGTAATCTGGATATTGTTAAAACTAATCAACTCCTCCTTTTAACTCTTCCTCAACTAATTAATCCTTTTGTTCCAGCGGACTTAACTCTTCTACTAAAACAGCTCTCATATCGGCAAAATGGATTTGTCTTTACTAAACTCAGATGTATTTTGAATAAAATAATTACATTTTGTACCTTATATTCTGTCACGTCCTTGTGACTTGTCTAAATTATATTATCTTAATATTGTATTATAATATTATCTTTAATATTGTATTGATCTGCTACACTATTAACACGTGTAGCATCATCTGTCATGTTATTGATTCGTACAGATCGATGTGTGGTTTTTAACGCGGGCGTTTACCTGTGATTCATAATTGACCCTTCATCTTCAAATAATTAGAGTGCTTCCCTAATCGAGGGTCAAGAAGTCACCCTTCATTTTCACGAGTATAAAAGGACAGATGAGCCGGAAGGATATTCAGTCTTGT
>WNHD01002535.1:0-14727 GCA_011057455.1 Ganaspis sp. Gsp50 | reverse complement strand
TATTATTATTAAGAAATTGATTTAAAAAAATACAAAAGTAGTCAGTTTTCTTTGATTTCAAGGTTTTGAAGGAAAATTCCCTGACTTTTTCAGGTTTTTCCCAGATTTGTAAAATTCCCTGACATTTCCAGGTTTTCCAGGTTTCCAGGTAGCGTGGCAACCCTGAAATTTTATATAGGATCCTACGTAGATTCCTATAACGAACATGGATTTTTATACAGGTTTCGATATAGGAACCCATGAAGATCCTATCTAGGATCCTACATAGGAATTTTCAGTAGGGATTTTACCAGAACTTGATCAACAGAATGGGAATTTTTTCTTTATCAGGAAGCAAATTGTTAATGGGATTTTAAATATACTCCTAGGTACATGACAGTGGTCTTCTGAATTAATTTCTCTTAAAAAAAAAACGAATCAATGCAAGATTGCTTTTCCTGTGAAGTGTCTTCTAAGAAAAGAAAAACAGAATTAGTAATCAAACTGATTTTATTGAATTTTACAAGACAATGGTTCACTTTTTCGCAGGAGGAGCAGATTGGCTGGAAGATTTCGAATCACGCATGGAAGCACTGCGTCTTCGTTTGAGTTCCTCCTGTCGTCTTGCCTTCGCTTCCTTTTGTCTTTGAGCCAAAAGTTTTGCATATTCTGCAGCCTGTTCCTTACGTTGCAAACAACGCCTCTTCTTAAGAGCGACCCTATGTCTCTTCCTCTGTAAAAATATAATTACAAACAATTTAATACAAAGATGAAACTTTAGAATATAAGTATTTTCATCATTTGTTAATTTATTTTTTGGTTTTAAAAAATTGACATTTTTTTTGTTTCAAGACATGCATTTGCATTTCCAAAAAAACTTAAGATAATATCAACAATTTTAACTTAAAATCGGCATTCAAAAGTGAAAGAAATTAAAAAAGTTTGTCGCACCTGTAAAGTTTGTGGCGTGATCAATCGCTGGATTTTAGGTGCCTTGAAACGTTCTTTTTTGCCTTCCTTTTGAATTGGGCGTTTCACGACAAAACGACGAACGTCATCTTGTTTGGTAAGATTGAAAAGCTTGCGAATTTTGCTCGCTCTTTTTGGTCCCAAACGACGTGGGATGTTGTTATCAGTCAATCCGGGAATTTCCTGAAAACATAAAAAATGTTACATTGCAATTGTCGTTCATTTCATTATTATATTATTACTTTATTATTAAAAATACAACTTTTCAATACTGAAAAAATAAATTAAAGATAATTGTTAAACGTGTATCGTTCGTACACTGAGAAGGAGTGCAATTTTCACACAAATTCCCAAATCAAAAAAACGAATTTCTTTTCCATGCGAAGCTTCATTCCCAGACATTGATAAATCTGTAAATATTAAATAACGCATGGAAAGCTCAACAAATTAAAAGTTGAATGTTATACCAAATTACATAGGTGATTCTTCTGAAAGAGACGACTTCAAGTGTCTCAAACAGGAATTTGGGTATTTATCTTAATTTTTTATTGATTACTTTGCATTTGAATTTTTTAACAAATTAATTATCGTTTGATAAAAATACAGATTCATAATTTTTATATATATATATCAGAATTTTTATTTATCTGAATTTTTATAAAGTAGAATTTATTGATGTAAATTCTATTGTAATTTGATTTAATTCACTGAGAGAAAAGAATTCGTGATACAAGAATAAAAATATACTTACAACTTATTCTTGTTTCAAGAATATTTTCGATTCATTATAAGAATTTGTATGCCTTAATCAGGAATAAATACTTTGAATTAGGAATAAATACTTGTATCAAGGATAATTATTCTTGATTCAAGAATACTTATTCTAGGTCCGAATCTAAGAATAAAGTAAATTAGATCCAATGCATTTTTGCATTGAATCAAGAAAACTCTTCTCTCAGTGTTAAATTCTACTTTATAAAAATTCAGATAAATAAAAATTCTGATATATATAAAAATTATGAATCTGTATTTTCTATCAAACGATAATTCTATTCTTGAAAAATTTCTTTCAAGTGAAATTTCGCTTGACAAAACTTTCTGTTAAATTGTATTTCTTACTTTCAAAAATTTGAGTAACTGCAATTTCTTTTAAATAGAAATCCTTTTTAATAAAAATTAGAAAAGTTAAAATTTATCACAGAATTTAAATATTTCAAACACATATTCTATCAATTCAAACTTAGTTCAAATAAAATTTCTACATTATAGACAAATGATAAAATTTAAATTCTGTCAAGTAATAATTCAAAGAAACAAAAATTCGGCTGAAGAAAACTTATACGTAATAAAATTGTATTTAATAAAAAATATTCTATAAAGTTGTTAATTTTAATGAGAATAATAGTAAAAGAAAATTCCTATAAAAGACAATTCCTTCAAATATTTATTCTGTCAAGGATAAGTCCATTCAAGTAAATTTGTTACATTATAAATAATTGTTTAAAGAAAAATTCTCTTAAATAATAAATCGAAGAAACAAAAATTCTAATAAAACGAAATTTTTCATAATAAAATTCTATAAAATAAAATATCTTCTGAATTACTATTCTCAAAAATAAAAATAATAACACACAAAAATCGCAATAAAAGGTAATTCTTTCAAACAAATATTCTTTAAAACTAAAGTTCGTTCAAATATAACTAATGTAATAAAAATAAAAGTTTACTTATAAATTCTGTTAAAGCATAATTCGTAAAAATTAAAATTCAGCTTTAAATATATTCTAACACACCAAATTCTATCTCAGCCAACTTTTAGCAAATTAGCCTTCGGCCTATTCATGCGCCTTGGGAATTTTGATAAGTAATTATTAAATTAATTTTTAATTTTACAATTATTTACTATTATTTTCTGGACTGTTACAAATTTATAAAAGCCAAAAATTTAATAGAGAAAAGATTAACAAAAATCAGAAAATTCGATTGGATCCATTTCAGCTTTCAAGACATGTGATAGAAAAATGCTGACAAAGGTTGTCTTTTTTAAATTAATTTTGCGCAACTCTATTTTCTAAATATCGTTATGAACTTATTTATGATAAACAGAATAAATAAACTAGAAAAAGACATTTTTTACTTTTTTAAAGAAAACTTGGTCTCATTCAGGAGAATCAGCCACATACATTATTGTTTAGGTACATAAAATTTTTTTTGCTAGAAAAAGAATTTGTCGGCTATGATTTTCATCAAAAGGAGAATAATTGTGGATACTCATAATTTTAAAACCAATGATTTAAAAATTGTTTTTATATAATTTAATGTTTTACCTGTTCTCCTTTTTTCACGATGACAAGTGCCAAAACTGAAAGATTGGCATCGACAATACATCCACGAACAGATTTGCGTTTACGTTCTCCATCACGTCTAGGTCTGTAGCAAGAGTGTCCCTTTGAGAGCAAGAGACGTACACGACCTTTTAACAAACATAAGAAACGTTAAGTAAACAATCAACGAAATTAATTGAAAATCGCTCTATAGCATTGAAAATTAACGCGAATTGGTAGCGAATTTATTTAGCGACAGTAAAGATAAAAAATGACCTTTTTTTAACTTATCTCATTATTGTAGATTTTGAATCGTAAATGAAAATAGGTCTTACAAAAACACATTTGGTGTGATACATTTTTGTGTAGGGGTATTTTTTGCGTTAGAATAGTTTTTCAGAAAACGGATTACGAAGTCGTACAGTAACAAATTTTCTTTGTATGTAACAAAACTAAAGAATAAAGACTTCCATGCTAGTAATTAAAGTACAGTTAAATACATTATAAGTTACTTTACAAGTATAGTTAAAAACTTGTTCAAAGTTTAATCAAATAGAAGTCAAGTTAGAAAAACAAATTCTCAGTTTTTTATTGAGAGGAAACTGTTGAATATATTATCTTTAAAGAAAACTTACCATTTGTCAAGATTCCCTGTTTCATGGGGAAACCTTGTTTGTCATTTCCACCAGCAACGCGGACAACGTAACCCTTCCATTCGTCACCTAGGGAATCGGCTTCGACTTCCGCACCCATACGTTTTTCGTAAAACATCCTGAGCTTGTGCTCGTCGGAAATTTCGAATAGCTTTTGGCATCCTGTTGCCGGATATGACACGTTCAACTAAAACACATTAACACAAAATTATTATACAGCCCTCGTTACTAAACCACCGGAACATTTCACTATACTCAAAGTCACTTTATAGGTTATGTACACTCCACGTTACTTTCTTTTATTTACATTCAATACAAGAACTTTTTTTAAACAGTAAATTAACTAGCTTGCGCGGATAAACTAAACTTATCAAAAGCGATGGAAAATAATCATCAAATTGACTAAAAAAACAGCACTGAGGCGACAGGTGACAACGGCTTTATAGGTTGTGTTTTCAAGACGAATAAATATATAAAATAGGCAAGCGAAGTCGCGCATATTTAAAAAAACACTTTCTTTGATACATCTAGTTTTCAAATAATAGTTTATTTATTAACAAATAATAGTGATTACACAAATATTTTCCGATTCTTACCTTCATCGTGACAAACTATCACCGTCTACCACGAGTCATGAAAGAAAGGAAATTGCAACTTTTCGCCACCAGAGTCCGCTGGACCGGAAGTTGAGAAAGTAAATCAAATACAATACTTCCGAACAACTTTTTAAAATATTCTCCTTAAAATTAAAAACAAAATATTTTTTTTTATAAAACTAGTTTTATAAAACTAGTTATATAAAATATAAATAAATAAGGAAATATAAATAGAAATATAAAATTTTATCACGAACCAGAGACTCAGAAATAACGATTTAGAAATCAAAACGCAACTTCGATTAGTTATAATTTCTTTGTTTATAAAAAATATTTTTATTTGACAATAGTTTTAAATAAATAAAATTAAAATATTGAAAATTGCAAAAGCTTGGAAATAAATTAGATGCTTGGAAAGAAAATAAAAAATGAATTCATTTTATCGGAAGTGTAATTTTAAATAAAATACAAAAGTTATTTGCACTTATTTTTGAATGCGGATAAAATTTGACCAAAATTGTTAATGTTTTGTTTTTATTATTATAAATATTCAGTGACCTAATTGTTTTTTTTTCTTTTTTAAAGTATAGAATTAAATATATGCAATGACACAGAGGACGTAAGACGTCAGTGACGAGGGTTTATATGCCGACATCTGCGGTGCAGTGACATTTCAATGAAAAAAAGAAGGGTTTAAATACATCTCATATGTACGAATTTCATACATAAATACAAAAAATAAATGGAGTGTACTGAAAATATATTTTTCAATCTATTTTGAGCAAGGTAATTGGACTTTTCTCACAATATTTTCATTCGACAATTTTGAGGTTAGGAATTGTGCACGTCTTTAAACCACGACGAGAAACTTTTAAGGAAATAGTTTTGCGTTTTAGATGGAAACAGCTTCAATTTAGCACTATTCTTGAAAATGAAAGATTAATAATGTAAAATTAAGATTCTGTGTAATGGATTTGTACACAATTTCCAAGTTTTGCGTTAATAAGGATTCTAATTTCATAATATTTTTCTTTTTGCATTGTAATAGACTATGATTATTTGGCAAATGTTTCTGGAGGCTTAAAAAATAAAGAATTTCTTTAAAAGGATGGATGCTGCAGTAATTGATGTATTGCAAAGAGCTGGGAGTCAAGATCCCAATGTTTTTAAACCAGCAGAAAAAACTTTACGAGAATGGGAAACACAAAGAGGATTTTATACTGCCCTATATGTAAGTTGCTCGATTTCTTTTTTTATTTCGCAAATTTTGTTTGTTATTGTTTTTTTTATGTTCGTGCGAGACTTTCTGAACGTAAATATTAAATTGTCATGTTGGTTGAAATGTTTTTAAATAACAACTTTTAAATAGAACTCTAGATGTTAAAAGTACTTGGATTTAAATAGTATGTTTATTTTATCAATCTAGTGAAAACTGCCAATAAAGGCCGAATTATAGAAACAATGGGACTTTTACATTTTTATTTTCGTAATCCAATGTAACCCAACTTTCTGTAAAAAGTATTTTAAAACTAGAACATGTTTAAAAAAATTAAGAAGTGGAATCAATTCTTTATTAACAAGTGTTTTGAATTGATTTCTTAAAAACTGTTTTGCTTTGATTTCTTAAAAAAAAGTTTTACTTTTAATTTCTAAGTAAACTTTCAACAATTTCTTGTATTTCTCTGTTTTCAGAATGTTTTTTCAAACCATGGTTTACATGTTAATGTCAGATGGCTGGCTGTTCTATATTTTAAAAATGGTGTCGATCGTTATTGGCGGAAAGGTCCAGGGTAATGAAAATTGTTTGATTCTACACTTCCTGTTCATAAGATTTTCTTTTATTTATGTTGTAAAACTGCGTGTTTATCTTTATTATTTACTTATTTCTACTGTATATTTATTTTAAAACCAATAAAATATATGTACAATTTTCCATATTTAAAAATAAAATATAATACTTAATTGCATTTCTAAATTAAGAAAACATTTAATTATTTACATTATTAAACGTAATATTTTTTTACAGTGAAATAGCTGAAGATGAAAAAGAATTTCTTAGAAATGGTTTAATATCCAGGTTTGATGAACCTGTTAATCAACTCGCTATTCAAATTTCAGTCCTCATTGCGAAAATTGCAAGGTAAAATGCCCCAATAATATTATTTACTGTTTAATAATTTTTACAATGCTTTTTAAGAAATTATTATTCCTTATTATTTATTGGAAAAATGATATCAATTGATTATGAATATGATTTGTTGAATATTTTTGTTATTATTACAAAAAGTATCCATATATTTCTTTAATAAATCGATTGTGTTTCGACCACATCAGATCGAAAATTACACAATACTTTCTTCAAAAAGCGATGTTAATATAGAATTCTTTATCGAAAAGCGTTAATATTATAGTTTATTTATTATTTACCTATATTATTATTTTATACATTGCCTTTATTAAACTTTTGTTTGCAACCAAAATTAATCGAATAAAAACTGTCGCTTCTTTCTATTATTTTTTTAAACTTCATGGTTTTTACAACTCTAGAAAGCATGAAATTCTCATGGAATTTTTTTATTCCTCAAGGAATCACGGATATCTCATGGAATTTTCGTTTATATCATGGAAATTATTTTTTTTCAATTTCCTCCTATTATTATTTATTACTAGGTATATTCATGGAGAAATTTTAATTTAATATTATTTCTATCTATAATAATTTTAAGAGTAGGTAGTATTTGGGCCTAATTTAAATTATGCATTTTTTTGTTAATTATAATTGAAGTTAATTTAATGGCTTTTATTTCTTTCATTATATTTAATAATAAATTTTGTAATGATAGGTTTATAAAGTATTTTTTGATTCACAGTATTAGGTCTTCAATATTATTATTATTATTACTATTATTTCTACTACTATTATTATTATTATTATTATTATTATTATTATTATTATTATTATTATTATTATTTATATAAATATAATGAACATATTCTTTTTACAGATAAAATGATTGTACTTTATGAAAGATTTTCTTTATATTAGTAATCTTTATATATGTTACATATTTATGTTTTCTTTCACTACTGGTAAGAATTGTGAGTGAATTATATTGAGAAAAACCTAATTATAATAATTTTCTCAATTTTTCATTATTATATCTATGTTTAAGAAAGTGGATTTTTCAATATTTTATAAAAGTTTAAATGATTTCTTAAATAATTAAAGTTTTTTAATGATTCTAGTTTTTTTTTCAAATGTTTCTAAAGTTCAGAATGTTCATTTCAACGAACCGTTTTCTTTGTAAAAATATTTTTTGTAAAAAAATGTTATTTTGTAAAAAAATGTTATTTTGTAAAACAATGTTATTTTGTAAAAATATTACTTTTATATTAAAAATGAACAATTGTTTTTTAAAAAAAATAACATAGAAATTAATAATTGTTGGGTAAAATAAGATTCGAAAAGAAAGAAAATAAAGTTATAGGATAAATCTAAATTTTTAAAAATAGAAGAAAATAAAAATTTAATAAAAATGTCTTCCATTTGAAAGTTCAGAACTTTATTTGCATTATTTCAAAGTTAATTTTCTATATAATATGAATAAATTATGTCAATTAATGTCTAAATTTTTTCTTGGAAAATACCTCAAAAATTGTACTAAAAAAAATTAGAAAAATTGGTTTTGATATGTTCATACTAAAATTAGATTTTTAAAATATATAAAATTTGTAATTGTTTAAAACTTCCGAGAAAAGAAAAAACGATTCCTTATATTTTATAAATTGAATTAAATTAGTTAAAAATTAAATTAATTAAAAATTAAATTCTATAGAAAAACAAAAAATAGGATGTTTTGAAACTTATGTATTTCATAAGAAAAAATCTCAGCTTTCTTTTAAAAATATTTTTAAAAAAATTAAAAATGCCCAATTTTGAGAAAAACTCAAATTTATATTTTAGTTTTGAAAAATCATGTTGAAATCTTGTTGGCTGACGCTACTTTATGGTATATATATGGTAATGTCGACTTTCCATCGATGAACCGTACATAACCTCATGTTTAGGGTGCGAATGACAAATAAATCTATAAAAACCATGTGCAAGAAAATATATTTTCTTGCATGTTATACAAAAAGTCCGAACTATCGCCCCCACCAACTCCCACAATTTTTGAAGAAATCTCAAAATATTTATCTGATAAATTAATAACCCATAGGACTCTTCATAACGAAAATTTAACGTGAAATGCACCATATGTATAATTTTAAAATATCATTGAAATTTTCCTATTTTTCTTATATAAATCATAAAAAGTTCATGAAATTTTGTGAGAAAAAGTTTGCAGAAATCCTGAACTCTTTTTAAAAGAATTGTTGATTATTTTTAGGGATCAAAAATTGATGTTTTCTCACCTTAAAATTTCAGATTTATTTTTATTTTTTTCGAAAATGTTATATTTTTCTGATCAAAAACCTTGACATACATCATATTTGTTTTTTTATTTTTATTCAAAGAGAGCAATAATAAAAATAATACAAACTGTTGGTAGTTTTCTTGAAACCATTAATTATGTAAAATATCATGTAAATTATAGAATTTATAGAAATATATAAAGTTGTAAATTAATTTTCACTTATTCAATTACAACATTTTTTTGTTTTAATGAAATTTAACACATTATTAACAATGTCTGGTTTTACTATTTAAAATTGTGTTTGCTTATTTTTTCTTTTAATATTTTTAAAATTTAATATTTTGCAGATTCGATTGTCCCAGAGTGTGGAATTCTTTGGTGCCAACATTACTGGAGGTGATACGAGGTCAGGATCCTCTTGCACAGCACAGATCTCTTCTAACTTTGCATCAAGTTGTAAAAACTTTAGCCTCCAAAAGATTAGTTGTGGACCGAATGCTCTTCCAGGAATTAACCACAAACGTGTTCAATTACATCCTTAATTTATGGAATACTTACACCGAATCATTTCACATGCTGGTAACAAATGGAGGAGACATGAATCAAGTTCAAGGCACTTTGGAAAAAGCTCTTCTTCTTTTAAGGATACTGAAAAAGCTGATTGTTCATGGATTTCGTAAACCGTCTGAATCCCAGGACGCGATGCTTTTTCTAAAAGTTATATTTGAAAAGGCTAAAATTAGCCTTGAGTGCAGTAAGTGCTGATGATTCATTTCTATCCTTTCTAATTCACACCTAAAGTTTGAATTAATTTTGATTTCAGGAAAAACACTCCAATCACGAGGCGTACAAATGATTGTGTGCGACAAATTTATAATTCAAGTTACCAAAGTTTTATTAGAAGTTTTAGAATATCATGCTTTTTGTTACGTTGAATTAATCCCCACTTCTTTAGAATTCTCGGTATTCTATTGCTTTACAGAAGCTGGGCAAAGTCTTGTCTTTGAGAGGTTTGTTATTCAATCTCTCAATTTAATGAAGTCTATTTTACTCTCCAAGGATTATAGACCAGCAAAAGTTTTAGAAGGTAAGAAAAACAAGTTTTAATCTTAATTTGAAGACCTCGTCCGAATAACGATCTATGGCACATTTTATAAAAAATGAGATAATATTGAAAATATGTTTATTTACTGTCAACAAATACGTCTTAGTGATTAAAAATACAGATAATAATGATAGAAAACGGTAAATTTATTATTATGTATTTTAGTTGGAATAACGATCTATGGCACAATCAGGAACAAAAAATTGATAACTGATTGTAAAAGTAATAAAAATATTTGCCTAAATTCAAGTGAATAAAACATTTGCCTATTTTAATTGAAATTTTAGATTTTCATGTCTAAAGTAAAAATTCCCAAATGTGCCATAGGTTGTTATTCTGGCGAGGTTTAGTAACAACGATTTCAGCGAAAATAAAAACCACTTTGGGTCGGTCTATTTTATTTCAAACAAAGCGGTTGCGACCAAATTTTGAAAAATATATGATAAAAAAATATATGAACAAGTAATTTTTCAAGAAAGTTAAATTATCTCGCTCAAAATTAAAAGATACTTTCATGATCTACTGTTTATAATTACTTCGAGTATTTAAAAACATTTAAAAATAAGTAAAATTAATTTCTAAATTTAAACTGTCAAACCTGAAAATTTTTGGATCTTTAACATTTAATTCTAACACTAAAGAAATTTCCAAGTCACACTGTTTTGTCGACAGGATATCTTGAGAACGCTTTGACCGATTTTAATAAAATTTGGTTTTTTTCTAAATGCGGTATTTGCCAAAGGGTTACCAGACGATTTTTAGCATTTGTAAGGTCCCTCAACACCTTGAAGGTCAAAAAATAATTTGTCTAATCTGGTTATATATTGACAGAAACTCCAAATCCATTAACTTTGAGAGCGCACCAATTGAGACAAGAATTTTTTACTGCTGAGACGCTGAATGAAATTTGTAAAAGACTAGTAACGCACTATTTTGTATTGACACCTGCAGATCTTGAACAGTGGGATTCGGATCCTGAAAATTTTGGTAAATTTGAAAATAATTATTAAAACCAGACTTTAGTCTTGTTTTAATTACAGTTTTTAATTAATTTTTACTCACATTCAATTTTCTTAACTGTTTGTTGTTTCTGTAATTTTCTAGAATTTTCGTAAAATTTTCCGTGTTTTTTTTTGTTTAGTTTTTTTTTTTAATTTAAAAGTTTTTATAATAATTTCCTAAAATTTGAAGAGTTTTGCAGTATTTATATTTCGCGATGTAGGACTTAAAACATTTATGTTATTAATTTATTATTTTGTTACTAATAAGGTTGTATAAATAATATTGTTATTTGTATTCTAGTTAATTATTTTGTAACGTTATTTTCTTCTAATTATTTGTTTAATTATCTTCCAATTATTCTAATTATTTTTCTTCTAATGACTAAGTGCAGTGTTTTTATTTAATTAAAAATAATAAGCAATACTTTATTTTAGTCTTGGACGACGCACGAGAGTCTTGGAAATACAGTCTAAGGGTAAATTTCGAAACTTTTATACTAAATTTTACTTTTCTGTACATTCTCATTTTTGAGATATTTTGTATGGAAACATTTTGAGTTTATTTGTTCTATTCGAATCCTGTTGATTAATAATCAAACTTTTTAATTAATTGTTTAGCCGTGTTCAGAATCACTATTTGTAACAATCTTCCGGCAATTTACGGAAGTCCTCTCTGTAGTTTTGGTTGATTTGATGCAAAGGCACCACCAACTTGTAGATCCTAATGATTTTCATGCAATTTTAATGAAAGATGCGGTTTATAATGCCGTTGGACTCGCGGCTTTTGATTTATACGACGAAGTCAACTTTGATCAATGGTTTTCAACAACCTTGAAAGAAGAACTCAAAATAAAGAGCAACCACTACAGAATTATTCGAAGACGAGTTTGTTGGCTCATAGGTCGATGGACGTGTAAGTTGAACAAGCTGGCAATGTTTTTACAAAAATATTCGAAAATACATTTAATACAAAAGTATTGTAAATAAATTAAACAAAAAAATATTGTAAATAAATTTAACAAAAAAATATTTAAAAATAAATTTAATACAAAAAAGGTGAAATTTTAATTTTTCGATTAAAGATCTGTAAAAAGAAGCGTGGCACTTCAGTGCGTTTAATTTGGAAAAAATTGAAATTTAATAAAATTGAAAGTCAAGGGCCATTGATTCTAACAGCGAATAGAGTTATTGACTAGAGTTGATTGGAATCTTACAAATATTTTGAAAGTTAGAAGCATCTGAAGTTTGACGTTTGTTTTGAAAAAGAAACTAATGCACTTAATTTTCAGTTAAATATTTTGTAGCGAAAGTAACCGCTTTGAAAATTAATAGCTTTTAATTTATAATGATTCTGCAGGTATAAAGCTGAGTGCGGAATTAAGACCAGAACTTTATGGATTAATGGTAGAAGCTTTGAGTCCTGAAGAGGATTTAGGAGTGCGATTAGCAGCGAATGACGCCTTAAAACTTGCAATTGATGACTTTCAGTTTAATACAGAGGAATTTTCACCATTTTTAGAACCTGCCTTCTCATTACTATTTTCTCTACTCAAAGAAGTTAATGAATGCGATACAAAGGTACATAATATTAATATAAAAGAAGAATTATAGTGAACATGATTCAATGTCGTGTTCATAGTGTTGTCAAGTAAGAACCATTGTTTTTAGTCTAAAATGCATTAAAATGACCATGTCCTCTTCTCCTAGCGGCCGAATTATTTGACTCAGTAAAATTTGGTACACTTATGTAATTTCGCGTTTAGCGTATACAGGAAAGATATAGCGAATATGATGGTAATAGCGTTGTCAAGAAGAAACTTTGGTTTTTGAAAAAATGACTTTATTTATATATAGTTTCATAATATTAGACCTAGAGAGTTAAAATTTGGGACATTAATATAACTTTGAAGGCAGAATGCAAAAATATATTCGATATAATTCTAGAAGATTTTATAAAGTTTGCCAAGCAAAAATAAAAAATTGAGAAAGTGAACGATTATACCTCTATGATAGAGCTTAGCCTATTTTCACAAGGATAGTCAAACTCTGTATAAATGAGTATTTTTGTATAAAAATTCTATTTAAAAAATAGCCAACGTCATAAGATTTTATTACCAAAACAATTTTTTTTAAATTTGTTTTTTCTTACAAAAAAAAATTTCTTTTTCTTAAAGTTTGAAATATTTGACCTGGAGAGTTAAAATTTTGTACACGAATGTATTTTTATATACAACGTAGCAAAATTAAATAAAATTTGAATAAATTATATTATTATTAAGCTATAATAAAGAATTAGAAATCTTTAAAATAATATACTATATAAATATTCTTAACACTATCGGTAAGAATTGTGAGACAATCCATATTTTTGATTAATGAAAAATTTGTTCAAACAAGAAAAGTACAGACATTTCTTTTTATTTATTTTATAAGTAATACTATTTTGAGTAAAAAAAATCTAATTGGAGTTGTTTCGTCAATTTTTTAATAACACAAGGTCACATATTTTTAAAAAAGTGGATTTTGTAATGTTTTATAGAAGTCCAAATTCTTCCTTAAATAATTAAAGTTTTTTTATGATCCTAGGCTTATTTCAAAGGTAATTTTCTATAGAATTTGAATTAATTATATCCATTAACGTTTTAGTTTTTTCTTGGAAAAAACACATCTCAAAAGTTATAGCAAAAAAATTTAAAAAATTGTTTTTGTTTACATTAAAATTAAATTTGTGAAATATATAAAACTTGTAACTGTTTAGTACTCTGGAGAAAATTTTAAGAAGAAATGTTGTTTGTATTTTGTTGTTTATATTTTGTTATTATTTTTGAACTAAAAAATGTTTTCGAAATTAACGAATGTTTTTTACACAAGTTTTGAGGATTTATTTTTCAAGAAAATAATTAAACATTAATGATATTGAGTAATTTAAATTATATTGGAAATTATTTTCGCAATAAGCCTGAGAGCATTTAAAAACTTTCATTATTTCAGAAGTAATGTTTATTCACTTTTACGCGCAATTTTATTATATTGCTTTTTCATAAAGGAAGTATTTTTAATTATTTATTTAATGTCAAATTTGCTTTTCAGATGCGAGTACTCTATGTTCTTTCCTTTATGATCGAGAGGGTTGGTAGTGGCATAAAACCGCACATTTGTGCATTAAGTGGCTATCTTCCTGAACTTTGGCAACAATCGGAAGATCACAATATGTTGCGATGTGCTATCGTTTCGACCCTTGTTCATTTAGAAAAGGTAATTGCAAAAATAAATATTAAATACTTATCAAATATTCAATATATATCTCTTAATTTATTTATTTATTAATTTATTTGTAAATAAAGAATTTTTTTATTTTATTTTCTTTTATTCATTACACTCTTTCCCGCAGCCCATAGAGACCATATATGGGTAACTAAAAATTTGCAAAAATTTCATAATCTGGTATATCGCATTCTCATAAAGAACCAGTGGTCAGATTGGCATTTCCTTAATTGAAAATTTTATTTCACATTTTTTATGTCTAAATTAAAAAATTAGATTTTTGTTCCATAATTAATAAAACTAGTGGTAAATTATCTTCATTTCATGAAGATTTTGCTTCCTCATAGGGAAAAGAATTTCAAGTTTTTAAGTAAATTTCTAATAAAATATATATTTAATTTATGTTAACTAAATTATT
>WNHD01002534.1:0-14731 GCA_011057455.1 Ganaspis sp. Gsp50 | reverse complement strand
TTTCCAAATTTTACAGAGTTAAATATTACGTAAAATTACAAAAGAGGTGCAAATTTTATCAAAAAAAGTTAATAACTTAAGAATATAATGTTAAATTACCAGATAGAATATTTTAGGTTTACAACATAAACTCAAAATGTACGAAACGAAAATTTAATTAATTTTTTAAAAGGGTTTGGAGTTTAGCAACTTACGTAATATTTTAACACATTGTAGAGCTTCATCTAAAGATAATTTTTCAATAAAAAGTGATTTTTGAAAAAAATGGACTTATGCGGTTTCTGCACAAACTGCTTTAATTATAATGTAATTAATTTGCGTCTCATACTCCGAAGAAAGGGACCTTAGAAGCAAACTGTTATAGGTTATTTTTTATGGTAGTTTTAACTTGATTAGGGATTCGTTTTTTATTCTTTGCAATCAAAAGAAGTTTTTTATGAATAGTTTGTAAACACACATTGTGTGTATACTATCAAGATAAACTGTCTTCGACTGCAAATAATTAAAAAAGAAGCATATTATAATAACAGCATATTAATAAAATTAAAGCTATCTTCAAATATAATCTACAATTTTTTTCCTTCTAAGGTCCCTTTGGAGCGCGTCGCATTTAGTGTGACCCGAATTCTTCGATTCGGACCTAGAACATGTATTTTTGAATCGAGAATAATTATTCTTGATTCAAGTATTTATTCTTAATTCAAAGCATTTATTATTAATTCAAAGTATTTATTCCTGATTAAAACTTAAAAATTCTTGTAATGAATCGAAAATATTTTTCAAACAAAAATAAGACAAGCGCGACGTATCAAAGCACATATTTTCTCAAAAGTTCTTACCATCCAAGGAACTTTCAAAATAATAAAAATTCTGCGCAATCGCTTTCGAAGAAACAAATTCGACAAGAGCGAATTCGTAAATTCGTGCATCATAAAAATCGCAAGAATTTACATTTATTGAACAAATATAATTTTTGCTACTCGTATAAATAATTACAATTGGAGTTATTGTTTCTTCTATTATTTTAATTCATTGCTTTCACGAAGCTTTGTTTTTTTATCGCTAATTGTTGCTTAAGAAGAAATTATCAATTGAAATATATCTTCATGAATCGAAAGCTTTTTGTTTATAAAATTTCTAATTGAAGATGTTGACTTCGAAAAGATGCATTACATCTAGACTCTTGGCGCGATTTCTAAAGCTGCATCATATCGTAAAGTCATTGTCCTTCTAAGGCAGAAGATGATACCGCGAAACGTGTGGATCAGCTTGTCAAGGAAGAAACGAGGCACGCTGTCAACGTAGATAATGGCACGAGAATTTTAATTGAATTTAATGTGCCATCCACAATTTTACAATTCACCTGTGTGCATAACCAACATCTATACATATAAATGCGAAAAAGGCGCTTGAAAAACAAAATATTAAAATGACCCTTTTTTAGAAATAAAATAAAAGTAATTGACATTATTTCGTTTCTGTTCACCCCCATTAATAATATCAATTGTTATTTATTTATAAATAATTAAATAAAAGTACTATCAATTACTATTCAAATGTAACGCGTAGGGACGCTCTCCAAAGAAAGGGACCTTAGAAGAAAAAAATTGTAGCTAATGTTTCATGGTAGATTTTATACTTTTTATAACTTCATTGAAGATTCGTTTTAAATTTCCCGCCATAAAAATTGTTTTTTATTAACAATTTGTGTGTATACTGTTAAGGAAAACTATCTTTGACTGCAAATAATTAAAAAGGAAAGAAACAAGAAAAAGGAACTTTATTCAAGATAAAACTATCATCAAACGTAACCTATAATCGTTTGCTTCTGAGGTCCCTTTCTTCGGAGCGTGACACAAATTTTCACAGAATTTTTAACGTCAAATTTTGTCAATCGTATGCGTAACATTCATTTTTCAAATTGTTCATTATTGTTTCATTACTCAAGTTCATTATTGTATATTCATCAATGAATTTCACTGCTTTTGATAGTTTATTAAATAAAATAGAAGTAAAATAACAGAAATAGAACAAAATAGAAAATAGTAACAAAGCATTCCTCTCCTATTTCCGTTTGATCTGAAATTTGACACACATGCCGCAAATTCAAAATTTAGCAAAAGCGAACTACAGGTTCATTATTTTTTCACCAGTTCATTATTTAATTTTAATGAACATTTTGCGATAATTTATTTTTACTCTTTCTCTTCAGCTTCGATTTCTGTTCATTGATAACGAACGAAGAAAATGAGTAAATAATTATCGTTTAAACGTGATAATAAATTGCTTAAAAGAACTATTTACCTGAATTTGGTATTTCGCACTCAGCTTGTAAAAAGACAATTTAAAATAATTATACTGTACTCTCGGTTCTTTATAGATTCAACGATAAAACGACAAGGAAATTACTGGGCGGTGGATTGTAGATTAATATGATTCGATATCATATGTGATAAATGTGTTCATTGAAACACATTCCAGGGTGGAATTAAAACGCGTGAAAAATACTTTATCAACTTCATTTTTTGACGCTAATTGTCGCTGAGAGGACAAGTGTGAACATTACTTACTGCTTGCCTTCAGAAAAGCTTTCACTTGTTTCTAAATCTGCATTAGCGAAAATTTTATATTTTTATTGAAATTTGTAAATCTGTCTACTAATTAAAAGTAGTTAAAACGTCCAGTAATTAAAATTAGTAAGAGTGTGCACTAATTGAAATTAGTAAAAAATGTCCACTAATTAAGTTTAGTAAAAATATCTACTAATTAAGTTTAGCAAAAATATCTACTAATTTAATTGAAATTTAATTTAAATTAGCTAAATTTTACTAATTCTAAATTAGTAAAAATGTTTACTAATGAATATTAGAAAATGTTTATTTTTATTTATTTATAGTGTTATACAGATTTACCCCTTCTTACAAAACGTTCTTTTTATTAATTATACATATGTGGCGTGATTTGAAGAAAGGGACCCTACAAGCATTTGAAATTGGGTTATGTTTGCTAACAGTTTTGACTTAATTAATGTTTCCCTTTTAATTATTTGCAGAAAAAAAGTTTTTTTCAACCGTATACAAAAAAGCTATTCCATAAAAACTTCTTTTCGTTGCAAATAGAATTAAAAAGAAAGCAATAATTAAGTTAAAACTGTCAGCAAACATAACCTAATTTCAAATGCTTGTAAGGTCCCTTTATTCAGATCGTGTCACATATAAACTAAAACCTCTTATCTAAACGAACATAAAGTTAATAAAAATAAATCTAATAACATAAAATAATGAAAATATCTACTAATTAAAAATTATCGAAATATCTACTACTTTAAATTATTATAACAATGTCTACACTGTAAAAAATTTCAAAATGTTGGAATTTGTAATTCTCGCACTTCAAGCCTTTTACTCTTACGTCGCCATGTAGATGGCTCTCATCGTTACTCATGAACTTTTTCACTGTTATAAAAGCTATCAAACCTGTAGGTTCGCCATTTTTGGTACGCGACTATCAAGAGTTTATTTTAAGATTCATTGTGTATTCATTTCATTCAGTGATAATTAAAGACAATTATTCTTAACCGGATAGTGCCTATTAATTTATTTCGTCAACCATTGCATACACTCTAACACAAAATATTACCTATACTTTCAATGCTGTAAAATTACATTTTGTATATAATTTAACAAAATTGAAAGTAATAAAATTTACATACAAAATGTAATTTTACAGCATTGCGAAAGTAGGTAATATTTTGACATTTTTTACAGTGTAGTATAAACTTTGGTCACATTCTTTTAAAACTTCATCACCAGAAAAAAGTTTCTTTTGATTTAAAGCAATCACTTTCTTTCATTTCTTTCATTTTTGTTCAATTTTTATTCAAATTTCTTTTGTCTTTCATTTAAAGAAATTTTCTTTTTCTCAAACAAATTTTTATATATAATATAAATATATAGTTCTAAAAAAGATTTCTTTGTCTCTATATTAATACTAGAATTTTCTTGATTTATAGGGAAGAAATTTCTTCAATTAAAAACTTCAGATAGAATAAAAAATAAAAAACCACAAATTCTTGTCCTCTTTTTTTTGTCATTTATTCTTCTTTTTTATTTTATTTTAAATTTATTTATTTTAAACTAAATAAAATTTCTTTGAATCAAAGACATTTTTTTTAATCAAAGATTGATTTACAAAAAATTGATCTTGAATCAAATCTAAAAGTCAATGTACTATTTCTTCAAATTGTAAAAGACTTTTTTTTAGTGAGAAAAAAAATTCGTGAAACAAGAATTAAAAAACAATTGCCATTTATTCTTGCTTCAAAAATACCTTCAATTCGTTACAAGAATTTGCAAGTTTGAAGCAAGAATAAATACTTAAATCAAGAATAGTTATTATTGAATCACGAATCTCATGAATAAACACTTTTGAAACAAGAATTTTTATTATCGAATCACGAATATCGCACGATCAAATACTTGAACCAAGAATAATTATTCTTGAAACTAGAGTACATATATATATAGATCCAATTCCAAGAATAAATGAAATAACAAATCGAATGAAATTTTGCATAGAATCAAAAAAACTTTTCCCCTATTGTCAGTAAAAACAAAAAATTACTAAACCTAATATTTTTCGCAAAAATCTGCAAAAATTTCCACTAGTTGCGCAAATAATCACGAAAACTGTAAATGCACAGTCTATACACATTTCTATTTTTAAACGCAAAAAACACCATTTTAAGGTGCTATTATTTTACTTCCTGAATAAAATCATTGAGGAAAGGTCGTAAAAAGACCGTTGTCGAGTGAATAGGAAATTTTCATACTTTTCAGGAAATATTTAAAAAGTCCTGTAATATCCTTTAAAAGGATCCCTTTTATTATTTACGATCTGGTGATTCGTTGTCGATGCAAAAATCAGTCATCAGTCTCGTCAAGGGCTGCGAAAAATTGCTATTAGTAATTATCGTCATCATTGAGGTTATTGCCACCGATTCGAGCAAACGATTGGACAGCACAACCGTTAAACATTACGCTTCCCTCATTTACATATTCTAACTCAAGTATACATATCTAAATGCGTTTCGTTAGAGTCACACACAATTTTAAAGCCTCTAAAATACACCATGAATGTTGCCGGCCTGCATAGATCAGAGTTTGATTTTCAATAAAACTTTTGGCTAAAAAAAAATAAAATACAAGATCTTCATTAATTTGATTAAAATCTGAAAAATGCTTGCCTTCCAAGTTTTTATAGTTCCTGATTCAATAAAACTTCCTATTGAATAAAAAGTAGGCTAAATGTTGTATTTTTTGTAATATTTCGATTTTCGAACTTCATGGGAAAAAATCTGAGGAGGAAACCATAAACCGAACCATAAACCAAACCATAAATTAATTACATATTATAAATTATAGTTTCATGGAATGTATTTTAATTTAGTTTACTTGTAATTTTCTTTTTCTATTAATAATTTCATTTTTCTTTTAATTTACTTCTTTTTTAAGAAAAACGTTATTTTGCTCGTATTGTTATTTTTTATTTTATTTTATTTTATTTTTATTTTATTTTTATTTTATTTTTATTTTATTTTTATTTTATTAAACAGTAGGTAATATTTTCTGTCAGGTTTATGTTATTTTTAAACAATTGTGTATATTTTTGAGGTCCTTTGTATTTATGTTTTTATAGATTTATTATTTTATTTTTGTGTGTTTTGTCATTTTTTTGAGTATTTTATTTTTTGTTATTTTTAAAAATAAAATAAATTTCTATACCTTAGTAATACTGGTCTTCCTGTGTCGTTGGGAATTTTTCATATAAAAGGAATAAATTTAATTTTCCATGGAGAGTAATCTTTTCTTTTTTTAAAAAAAATGAAAGAAAAGAATAATCCATAGTTTCATTGTTCAATAAATCAATTTTATTTACTGAGCAACAAATTTAAAAGAAGAAATTAATTTAGTTTTGCATTGAGCGGAGTTTCTTTCAAATATAGAAGAAATAAATAAATAAATTTTATTTTTTATTGAACGGAAAATTTTATTAAAAAAAAAAGAAGAAATGAATAATTGAGTGATTCATTTTTCAAAATATTTTTAAAAGAAGAAATAAATTTAATTTTTCATTCAGCGGAGTTTCTTTTAAATATAAATGAAATAAATGAATCAATTTTATTTTTCACAGAATGGAAAATTTTATTTAAAAAAGGGAAGGAATGAATAATCCTGTTTTTGATTGTTCGAAATATTTTGGATTAAGAGAAGGAATAAATAAATTTTATTTTTCATTGAGCGGAATTTTTTTTAAATATAGAAGAAATAAATAAATTAATTTTATTTTCATTTGTCAGAAAAGCTTAAAAAAAGAGGAAGAAATGAATAAATCCACATTTTCATTCAGTGAAATATTTTGTATGAAAAGAAAAAATTAATTTTTTCCATTGAGCGGAACATTTTATAAAAAAAGGAAGAAATGAATAATCTAGTTTTTCGTCGTTTGAAATATTTTGTATTCAAAGAAGAAAAAAATTCAATTTCTCATTGAACGTGATTTTATTTTTTAAGCTTCAGTGTGATAACTTAATTTAATTCCTCATCATATTTTTGATTTATTTTATCATTAGCATTAATTCTTTTCATTTACTTCTATTTTTTGAACAAAATCTTAAGTTTTTATTTATTCCTCATTCCATCCGTATTTTAAATGTATCTACAAAAACGTGTCTTTTATGCGGTAAATATTTACACTAACTTTTGTCATTTACTCTAAAAAAATGATTTACACACTATTTTATTTTTTAAATTTGCATTCCATTTCTATTAATCTGTCACATGTGTGAAGAAATTTATAGGCAACATTCAGTCGTTAGATGAAAAGAATTTAGAGTTTTAGGCCACACTTTTTAGCGCAAATTCTCTCAGATTACATAGTCAGTTATGCTAAAATCGTGTAATAAATTACAAAGTTCGGAGAAGATTGCAATCATGAAACAAAAGTACTGGCGCTTGAAAAAGTTGGCAGAATTTTCGTTGCGTCTTCCCTTTAAGAACTCAATTTCAGTCATGATTATTCATGTCTAGTGCTTTATGCAAAAAAATGAAGTTGTTTTAATTAAAATTAATTATGTTAAATTGTTTGTAAAATTCACGTATTTAGTAATTAATGTAAATTGTATTTGATCAGAATATTCTGCAACAGTGTGTTCTGTCACTTTATGCAAAAATCGATTTAGAAATCCGATAGAAAACAGTTATACCCGACACTCTTTTTTTCTTCAAAAGTCGTAAAAATGTTTCGACGTCTTCATTAAAATATTGAGGGATAAACGATGAATTTTGTATTTTTTTTAATTGGCCATAAAACACACAAGAATTTATTTAGATATTTATTTTAAATATGGTGTTCAATACGAAATGGGGTTATTGATGATGTTCTATTTTTTCATTAATATAGTAATTTAGTACTGTTTGAGGAAGTATTAAATCATATTTGTCATAATAATAATTAATTAACTTTGGAATATGGGGACGATAAAAAATACTGTTGTAACTTTTTAAACTGAAAGCCTTTAAAAATTAAGATTTTCATTTTCTTAATATTTCATTCTTTTTTTTCGACTTTTAAAAATTCCTAACTCTACATTCATTTAGTAAATTTTCTTCTTTTTTAAAATAAGTTTTTTGATCCGATTTTTTTCAATTTTTTCATTCCTTAAAATAAATTTTCGAATCGATTTTCTTCGCAATTGTTGTATTTCTTAAAATAAGTGTTTAGAATCAATTTCTTATTCAATTCCAAAAATTGGTTTTTTTTCTTTGCCTATTTGAGTATAAAAATTTATTCATTTTGAAGAACGATATATGAAGGCTAATCTGGATTTAGTAGATTAAGCCTTTTTTTATATTTATGGAATTAATGTCGAATTAAAAGTTATAAATGGGTGATTACTCATTTGCGATATTAATAAGTTACGCGAGTCGCTTCAAATTATTGAAAAAAAAACGAATAATGAAATGATGGAGAAAAAACGTAACATGTTATATCGTACTTTCTTTCTCATACTTTTTGTTGTTTATTTATTTTCCGAAAAGTTAACTTTCGCGTGAGTTAAAATACGATCGTGAAACCCTTAATCGAAATTGAAAACAAGAACGAAAATTATAAAATGCAGGTGATCCGCCGGCGGTACATTTATCTTTTTCGCAATTACATGCAACCATCAATTCAAGTCTTTTGAAAACGTACAAAATTCAATATCATCTTCTTAACACACTCTATATTTCACCGGATTCATCAATTTCAATTAAAAAGTCGAGTACTTGATTTTTTTGCTTATAATTCAGGCAAAAAGTAGTCAAATGATATTCTAATTGCACGTTTGAGAATATTCTATTATCGTTTTTATTTTAGTTTTCTTTTATAGTTTCTACAATTTTTCTTTTGTATTTTAATACGAATTTTTTATACGAATTTAAAGATTTTGAATTATAGTTAAATAACGAAAAAGACTAGAAAAAATCAAAAAAATTCAAAGGAAATGCAAAAGGATGTCAAAAGAAATGCAAAAAAAATACACAAAAAATACAAAATAAGTACAGATAATGAAAACCTGATAAAATAATATTAACAAACGGGACAAAAATGACATAAATTTTATAAAAAATGAAGTTCACATTCGTAATGGTGATCAAGTCTGCGGCATATGAAAATGAGCAACGTCGGAACGAATAGTCTAACTGAAAATTTACAATTGACGATAAAAGTGTGACGATCTATAAATCGAAGGGAAGGCGAACGATCGCATTGAAAAGATATAATAAGACTTATCATAAACTCTTGGTTGCATGAGGCGTCGGCTTTTATTTCTTATTAAAGGCCTAACGCTTAAAGGGAACGGGAGGGAATTGAAAAAAAGAAATGAAAGGCCGAATCGAAGAAAAAACACCAGTGGAGGCACATCAGAGAGAGAAAGAGAGAAAAGAAGAAATCTTCAAAGTCTGGGCCTGCAATTTTTCGTCTTACGATTTACAAAACGATCAAAATTTATGATCTTAAATTTGTCAGACATTAACCGAGCGCTAAATCGAGAATCAACGATTTCATTACAGAAGCAAATTTTACTGTATCAAATCCTGCATTTTATTGAGTCAAATCAAATCCTTTCATCAGAATGTCTCCGCATTTTTTCTTTGAAGACTTTCTGATCCTTTCACTCCAGAGATGACAATTTTAAAGTAATTGCACACTTTATGCTAATTCTAAATATTTTTTGCAATCAATTCTTTTTGCGATAATTTCTTTTTGCAATAATTTCTTTTTGCAATAATTTCTTTTTGCAATAATTTCTTTTTGCAATAATTCTTTTTGCAATAATTTCTTTTTGCAATAATTTCTTTTTGTAATATTTTCTTTTTGCAATAATTTCTTTTTGTAATAAATTGTTGTGAAAATAAATTCTTTTGAAAATATATTTTTTTTAAACAAGTATCAACACAAATTCATTTTAAATTTTGAACTCTATTTTGTACATTTTTATTTACAATTGCAAATACACGTACCGTGATGTTTTGTATACTTTTGATTGGGAATTTAACAATCTGTGTTGTAATTCAAATTAAGTTCATCAAATGCATCGGTTAAAAATTCACATCGCGCGTAATACCAGTTCTTATACCAATTTTTATCGGTACCAATTACGAGCATCAGGTAGCAGTCGAAACGGAAAAGAAAATTGAAGTAATTTTTTAATAAGATGCCATATTATAGTTATTACTTTGAAGAAGAATCGAAACCAGAATTGGAGTAGATGTTCTGCATGTGTCAATTGTGCCTTAAAAAATTTAGGATAATTTCTTAAATTCGGTAATAATTTATATATGTAGTAATATTTTCTTTTTGGAATTAAAAAAATTATTCCTTTATACAAGATTATAAATTGGCTGTCGATAGGCTTCTACGTATATATAAAATATGATTCTCCACGTATTCCATCTTTAAGGGTCTTTGATTTGGCTTTCAACAATGCCGGTTTTTTTTAATATCATTATATTACTACCATTTTTTCACAGTTTTTTTGAAATAACTCTAATTTTCTCATAATCTTCCTTTCCACAGTTCGAATAAACTACCCGACTGACAAGTTAATTAGGTTTTTATCTTCTGCATTGAAAATCTACCATTGCGGTGGCACCTGTATAGCGTCAAACCAATATTATAGTGTGAATGATTTATATTGTGAGGTTACGCCTCTGTCTATACGAGTGAATTAACTGAAGCTTGCACTTCCATTCGACACTGCTTCAGAGTTTAATGAAAGCGGTGACAACTTTGAGAAAAGAAATTTAATTCATTCCTTCCTAGATTTATTTAGATATCATTCTTTCACGAATAATTGTAAAATATTTTTTCAATATTGAATACTTGAATATACATTTTAATAAAATAGGGCTTAAATTGAACCGGTTTTGATTTGAATTGAACCCCTCTGGTCTAAAGTAAAACCGATTTTATTTCTGATTGAATCCACTTGAATTCAAACTGAACGCATTTGATTTCAAACTGTGCCGATTGAAATTCAAACTATAAACTGAGTAAATGCAAACTAAACCCATTAAAATTCAAATTGAACCAATTTCGATTCAAACTGAAACCTTTGCAATTCAAATTGAACTTTCAATTCAAACTGAACCAGTTTCGATTCAAGCTGAATCAAATTTTTTTCTCTCCTTTCTTACGTTTTATAATTTTTGTAAAATATATTATTTTGTAAAAAGGCGTATAAGCAGTAAATAAACTAAACTAATTTCAATACAAACTGAATCAATTTCAATACAAACTGAATCAATTTCAATACAAACTGAATCCATTTCAATCCAAACTGAACCTACTTTTATTCAAACTGAATCAATTTAAATTGAATGAATTTTAATTCGAACGGAACTGTACTTCAATTCAAACTGAATCGATTTCAATTCAAACTGAACACTTTTCAATCCAAATTGAACCAATTTCAATTCAAATCAAAGTGAATCAATTCCAATTCAAAATGAATCAAAATCAATGCAAACTTAACCCCGCACTTTGATTCAAACTGAATCGCAATTTAATTTCAAACTGAATCAATTTCAATGCAAACTGAACTCATTTTGATTTAAACTGACTCGATTTCATTTCAAACTGTATAAATTTCAAATCAGATTGAATCAATTTCAATTTAGATTGAATCAATTTCAATGCAAACTGAACCAGTTTAATTTAAACTGAACCAATTTTAGTTCGAATTGAACCAATTTAGACTCGAGGAAAAATGAAGAATTTAGGCAAAGGCAAAAGCAATTATGCAAATGTTCTAACTGTATAAAAAAACACAAAAGCCATTTACTTGCATCAATAAAAGCCACCGATGAAAGTTTTTAATGATGCTAACAAACATTAGTTCTAAATTACAAAAACGGTATTAGAGACCACCGGAAAGTTAATTCACAAGTTATAAAACTTTTCATGAAAAAGATAAATATGTTCGAGGCATTTAATTCACTTCTTTTCAAAAAAACTATTTGTTTTGGATCAACCTCTTTTTGGAAATTGTTAATCGAAAGCAAAATCTTGGATCTTTTTTTTCTTCATGTTTATTTCAAATACTCGAGCAAATACTATTTTCAGTAAAATATTTAATAAAAACTGCTTCTTCAGAAAGTTGTTCTTAGAATAGTTTTTAAAGAAAAATATTTTTAGAACAGTTTTTTTTATTAAATAAAATGATGTATTTATTTAAACCAGTTTTTAAAGAAAGACGTTTTATTTAACGCAAAACAGAAGAAGATTAATGAAAACATACTCGAGATTTAAAATTAATAGCGATTTGCACATAATATACTTCTTACTACTGTTGGTAAGACAAATATGGAATAGCATTGGTACTTAAATCTTACATTTGCCGTAAAGTATTTCCTACCATCGATCTTTGTACTTTGTCAATGTGCTTTCCTTTCTTCTTTATGACAGAAACAGATGGTCAATTCAACGCCTTCTATGCAATTCATTGTCCAGTCGCTCAAAATGTTTTATAGGCATCTGATCTTTTCAATCTGCTCGAAGACACTTTAAGCTCTTCTTCGAGAAATCAGTCCAATCAAATTTCAATCAATCTCCATCTTTCTCTTTCCAAGTCAACTTATATCTTCTTTTTTCTATACGCAATTAGTAAACAAACACAATTTTATTTTTTTTTAATTTAGCTTAAAATAAGATTTTATTTAAAACAAAATTTAGCTTGAAATGAAATTGTACTTAAAACAAAATTTAGCTTAAAATAAAATTGTACTTAAAACAAAATTTAGTTTAAAATAAAATTGCATTTAAACGAAATTTAATGCGAAATATATTGTTGATTATTTCGCATTCTTTACCAAAATTTGCGGAATTACTTGCGCTATACTTTTTGATATAAACAACAATGTCGTACTCAAAATTTTTTTTGTGATTCTCCGCTTTTAGATTTTAATTATCTTAATTATAGAGGTACTCTGTACTATAAAGGGCATTTTCTTAAGCAGCTCGTATGCAAATGTAAATAAATAAAAAAACCAAATGTAGTTTGAAACAATTTTAATTCAAAATGAAATTCAATTTAAAATAAAATTTAGTTTGACACAAATTTAATTCTGCTTATTTATGATAATTTAAGTTTTCTATTTGGATCAAATAGAAATTATCTTTATAGTTGGTATAACAATTTGGAGTGAGTTTACACCGACGTACTTAAAAGACGCGTAAAATCTTACGCGTATACTTTAGTCCTACCAAGTGGCACATATTTCCAAATCTTCCACTTTTACGTGTTAGGTAGGATTTAAAAGGAAGTGTTCAGACTTTCGGAGAATCGAACAAGGTTTTAAGTGATTTATAAGAAACTTACGTAGGTTTTAAATTTCGACTCGGGTTTATATAGTACACTGTAAAAAATTTGGGGAGTTAACGACCACTGGAGTTGGGAGTTAAATTTTTGGAGTTAATTATCAACTCGAAAAGGGAGTCAAGTTATAACTTAACCTCAAACTGTCAAAAATAACTTTCCGTGAATTCAGTTAATTGATATTTTTTTAACTTTATCTTTAACTCCCAAAGAGTGCGACTTTTATAGAATCGCCCCTGGGGAGTTAGTTTTTAACTCTCTTTTTCTACAGTATATTCTACAATATTCTATAGTATTCTACAATAATTTATTCTAACCGTTTAGTGGGCCAGTAATTTATTTTTCCAGCGCAACAAATTTATGAACAATTTTATGAGAATAAATGAACTGTCTCAAAATAAGGTGACCAGCTTTCTGAACTTGAACCCAATTTTTTAATGCATTTAAAAATAATCGTAAATTCTCAGGTTGATTTATTATACTTGGCTGATTTATTTATTAGCGTTTTATTTTTACATTTTATTTTTTATCTATATATTTTGTTTCTTATTTATAAGTTTTCTTTCTTATTTATACGTTTTACTTTTTATTTATACGTTTTACTTTTTATTTATTAACTTTTTATTTATTTACTTTTTATTTGCACTGCTTTCTTACAGTTTTTCTTACTTCTAAAGTATTATTTTTTATTAACGCCCTTTTTATCTCGTCTTAAAAGCACTTTATTATTCGACTTATCTATTTCTTTGTATATATATATACTTTTGTCATCAGTTGGGTTTAATGACTTTTGCTCTTAAATGCCTCATTGCTTTATGACATAATTTTTTTTCTTCCCTTCTCATCACGCACTATCTTGTTTGTCCTTCTTTCCGGCAAGGTTTTTGCATGAACCATTTACGCCAAGCACAAGCATACACATATTCAATAATTACGAGGCAAGTATACCTCCCAAGAAAGTGCTTCGTGCTTTAACTCCCGCCAGGCACCTGTTGCAGTGTGAGTAAATAAGAAACGGTATTTCATATGTATAGATGGTCCAGAGCTGAATTAACAATCAACTGTTCTCTTCTCTTCCTTCGTCTTCACAAAATTACACTCAATTCCAAATTTCTTCTTTCAACTAACTCAGAAATCATTTCAGTCTCTACAGCTATTTTTATACAAAAAAAAGTATTTCCTCGGGCTAATAATCCTTCAAGGGCCATTATTTTTATTTCCCAGATTGAGAAATTATCTTCATCATTGGTGATTTAATGATACTTACATCAAGACTATTAATTAGAAGTGCAATCAAACAAGTTTATTTCCAATTGCAAGGGACAAAAAGCAATATAGGTATAGAAAATGTAAACGCGAATTGAGAACCAGTTTAATCGGAGCTTTTGCAAGTTTTATGCTCATTTGGTTTCAATAATTTGTTGCTTCTTTAATACATGAGAACTTTTGCAAATTTTATGCTGATTCGATCTTAATTTTTTCCTTCTGTATTTAATTATCTTCTTTTTTGTTTGAACGTCTATAAAATCGAACTTTAATTTTTGTCGCATATATTTTAATAATAATAGTAATAATAATGATGATGATGATAATTATAATAATAATAATAATAATAATAATAATAACAATACGGCAGTAAAGCCGGAAGACCTGGGAACAGAGGTATTAAAAGTACGGAGAACTCTAAAGAAAGAGGTACTCGTTGTAGTTAAGAAAGGAGGAGGGACTTCCGATTTCGCGGGGGCACTAGCACTGGCCTTGAAAGACAAGGCCAAGGTGACTGCCCTGCTAAATAAGAGGTCTCTCGAG
>WNHD01002533.1:0-14733 GCA_011057455.1 Ganaspis sp. Gsp50 | reverse complement strand
ACACACACACACACATACATCTGGACATTGCCCTAAAACTTCGTATGTATGCTTTTTGGATGAAATTGAGTTGATTTAGACTATTTTTAGAAAATCGAAAATTGTCACGATTACAATGCTTCCTCTATAAGGAAGCAAAAAACAATGTGAATTAAATTTTAAAAATGAAAGGCAGATAAAATTGAACGCACCCAAAATAATAGCAGATTTACATCCCTAAAGCTAAAACAAAGATTAATAACGTTTTAAATATTAGTATGTGTTAAAAAATGTAGTGCCTATTTGTTAATTAATCAAATTTTTGCGTCACAGAGATAGAAACACAAGAATTGAAAGATCATTAGGAAACTTTTGAACCTAATTAACGTCAACCCAACAAGCGTACCTTTTTCTGGATTCGTGCAGCAGAAGTAAGAGTTTATGAAAGAGGATTTTAACAAATGCGAAAAAGTGGAAAGGAAAAGAGAGTGGGAAATGGAGGTGTTATGGGGTTAGTTACACTTACACTTATATACACGCTTTTCGTTCTTAGACTCCCACCATGCTTTTCCTCCTCGTCCTCCATGCAATTTTCGTTTTTCCATGTAAAAGTTTTTACAAGGTTTTCATCTCGACCCTCTTCTTAGGAAGTTAGATACCAAACGTACTTCCCTTTCATAGAGGCACAGGCCAATGCCCAAGAGAGTCTTTCTTCCGATCTTCAACAGAATATGGAAGATACCGTTATGTCTGAGTAGAATCCCATCCCTGTTCGTGTCGAAAAAATCGAAGAACATACAGCGAAACTCAAATCCATAATTCATTCGAATTGTTCCGTCTGGAGCAGTCTCGTTTTCAATATCAGAGTTTCTACTTCCTTTTATCAAGATTTCAACCAAATTTAAAAATATTTTCACTTTTCTTTTACGAAATTAAACACGAGGAAATTGGAATGATTTAAGTTTTTTTGTTGTTGTAAATTTTATTCAAGTTGTATTAATTATCGTAAATCAATCTTCAATCTTAATTCAATCTTCATTCATTATCAATTCATCTTTTCTGTAATGATATGCATTTGTCTTTTTACCTCAGTTTATCTAATCATTCGGAATCAGCTCGATTTTACTTCAAGCGTCTCTTTTATTTCAATCATAAATCATTTCAATCATAAATCATTTCAATTATAAATCATTTTAATTATAAAGCATGAATGAGTGCTTGTGAAAATAATTAGAGACTGTATTTTGAAGTAATTAGCATTTCTCGTTCAGTAGAAAAAACGATTCGACATTTTCATTAATTTTTTTTTACAAAAATAATGTTTTCTTAACTTTTTTTAAAAGCGTGTGTTTTAATTGAATTTCCAGAACTGCAGCGAGTTAGTTAGTTGGTTGTTGTACCTGATCGCAAAAACATAAACAAATTAATGTACTTTTAAGCCTTCTCATTTTGCTCCGGGACTCAATTTTATCTGTATATGTGACGCTCCACGAGAGAAGGGACCTTAAATCAAGAGCGAATAAGGTCCCTTCTCTCGTGGAGCGTCACATATTAAGAGAAATTGCAATTTATGTTAATATTTGTTCTTTATGAAACAAATTGCAAATATAAATTTTATAAAATCAATATCATAAAAGTATAATTTTACAATATAGTCTATATTTACTAAATAAATAAACACTCAGAATTGTATAATATTCCTAATTATTTTTATTACATTTTCAAACAAAAGGAAAAATTAACGTCAAGTAGTGAATTTAATTCCGCAATAGAAATGTCATACTATACTGCAAAACACAGAATCTCTTACAAAATTCTTGTCAAAGGAGCTTTTAATTAAGATTGCTCAACATTGATAATCTCACGTCTCGTCGAGATATTTGAAGTGCCTGCTAAGAGTCGTAGACGGTCTGCATACGAAAAATTTTAATTAAGAGGAATACCTTAATTAGGAGATAAAGATCGATATCATGCAAAATTAAAGGAAGACCATTCTTGAGCTTGAGGCAGCTACGTTAGATGATAATCCCTGTGCAAGGAGCCAAGAGCCAAGGGCGTTTTTGAATTTTTTCACTCGTCTTTCCCTGTCGATGATCCGGAACCATTTTCACGCCCTAGTCGGCCAAAGGCTGCAATTAACATTGATAACGATCAGTTATAAATGCGTTTATAATATGCCCCTCACGCTCGATGCTCGTGCTTGGCATTTGCGTAGAACGCTGGAAATTACACAGGTGGTCGCTGTGCCTCTCATCCCAAGTCTAAATGTCATGCGATGCTCCTAACGAGAGAGGGAGGATGCCCCGCGGACCAAATTTTACATAATATCCTGACCACGTATGTAATGGCACGTTGAAATGTGCATTTCACGTAAAATGCATATCGGCCGATCGTCCTGCTTTTGTAATCGAGCTTTCCTATCACGTGATGGACACACCTAAGCGACACAAAACACCATTGGCTGATTGCGTGGTTTAGATCATTAGGTATGTGATCGTAATGAATCTTTTGGAATAGAGAAACTGGTTATATCAATCGTTGTAGAGTCTGTTAAATTGAAAAGCAATTTAAAGTCCTTGGAGTAAAAGCAGACATTGTTATGCTGTTTCCTTGATGGAATTGTCAACTTGATACTAAAAAATATCAACTTGATACGGAAAAATATCAACATGATGCCAAAAAGTATCAATTTGATACAAAAAGGATCAATTTGATACCGAACAGTATCAACTTGATGCAAAAAAAGTATCAATTTGATGCTAAACAGTATCAATTTGATATCAAACAATATCAATTTGATATACCAAACAATATCAATTTGATATATCTAACAATATTAGTTTGATACCAAGCAATATCAATTTGATACCAAACAATATCAATTTGATACCAAACAATATCAATTTGATACCAAACAATATTAATTTGATACCAAACAATATTAATTTGATACCAAACAATATCAACTTAAGGTATCAAGTACGTTTGGTGAAAAGTACCAAATTGTTTCAAAATCACGATCAATTTGATTGTTTTAATATCAATTTGATACTTTTAAGTTAACTGTATTAACTAACTGCAGCCATATCAAAATTCAGAATTCAAAATTTTGACGGAAAGCTTGGAGGAAAGGATTAGCATTAAACATTTTTTTCAAAATATTCTTATTAAATAATATTCTTATTTTTGAAAAAGGTTTTTTCAACATTTTACAGAAAAAACAAAAGCTCAAGCTGAGAATGTTTTAAGATGTGCATTGTAGACTCAGTGGAGCATAAAGAAGAATAGAAAATTTATTTAAATAACAAATAATCTCCAATGAGAAAAATAAAAATTAATTTTGCTTGAAATAACAAACATAATTTATCAAAATCAGATATTCTTTTAACCCATTCTTTGCAATTTAGTGAAAAAATTGAGAATATTTGTAGGTTATAAATGTATAGACAGCTGAACCCGAGTACCAACCTCATAATATTAAATTTAATGGAACTAGCGGCGCCACTGTCAAGTATAAGATTTTGGCGCTAAATTTAAATCTTAAATCTTATGAATACGTTAATATTAGTAATAATATTAATTAATAAACATTTAATTAATAACAAATATTAATTAATAATAAAAATTTCGTTTGTTTTGTTCATTTATAATCACAAAGGGATAATTCAAATCTTTTACAAGAAAAATTCAATAATAATAAAAGTAAGAGGCAGAAATATAATGTAAAATACACGGCTACCAACCTACCAATATATGCTACCAACCTAATATGCTTATAACTTTCGACCTATCATAACCTGACATTTTCTCATTTTGAGCAAAGTGAAGTTAGTTGATACTCAACTTAAGCTTGATTTTAATTTGAGTTGTAGCAAACTGAGGTTGCATTTACTGTAAACTTTTTACGGTGAGTAATAACTTTCAACAAAAGAAGAAGGAGAAGAAGAAGAAGAAAAAGAAAAAGAAGAGATGTACATATTACTTAAATTTTTTTTCAGAAGTTTGTAGAACCAAGTAATTTTTGTGAACCTTTGTGCACCCGATGTGCATTCGTCTTCTTTCCTAAAAGTAGCGAATTTTTCGTTTTCTTAAAAATCCTGAGGACAAATGTTGAGTCAATGACCAGCCGAAGTGTGAATTCGTGCCAATATTGACTGAATGGACGTTGAATGCGATTCCAGTAGCACGTCGACGGATCGAAAGAAAGCGGTACCAACATACCCTAATTTTCGACAGCCCTCTTCGATTCTTCGAGCGTGATGCAAGCGAGGGTGATTGTAAGGATTTTATATTTGGCAGATTCGTGCGAATAGGGTCGTTATTGGGCGTGAGGTAGTAGACTTTTTGTAGGGTAGTGTGCTTTCAAAAGCGAACTAGTTTAGTCCATTTCTTTATTCGGACGTATTATCGGAAAAGTTGATCCAGAAAATAGAATATCGACTTTCAATGCATCTATCTCAATCAGACAAATAATCTTTCCAAGCACTATTAAAAGCTTATTGTTTGAATGTTGGAATATGTCTTAAATGGAAGAGATTCATTTTGGAATATATTTTGAATGTTTGCAATACATTTTGAATATTTGAAATGCATTTTGAATATTTGAAATGCATTTCGAATATTTGAAATGCATTTCGAATATTTGAAATACATTTTGAATGTTCGGAATACATTGTGAATACAATTTGAAATAAATACTAAACGAACTTTGGAATATATTTCTAATGATTCACAATCTTTCAAAATATACAAGTTAATTTTCAATTATCGTCACTCAATTTCATCACCACTTGCCAAAGTAATTGATCTAAAGTATGTCTAAGAGAAATAGAAAGTTGAGGAGAGAATCGCATCAAGATTTTTCTATTAAAGTCTGACGAAAGTTTGCAAGTAACTTGTCAATTTTATTATCAAAATGAATCTTAAAGGAAGTTACGAAGGGAGGAAGGGAACGATTTAATTTGACTGATGTTCCAAATTAGTTTGAATGGCATATCTAATTAAGGAAAACTGATACCTATCGTTCTTTTGACGCGGAGAGAAGACTTAAGCGAAACATGGCTCGATCTGCGTGCCTAAGGGCTGTTAACGCTTTTGTTAGGTCGCAGTCGTATATCAATATACATCGGTAATTCTTGGCGAGCGTGAGGGAAAATGTAATTCTAGCATAATTCCATTTTCGAGTGGAAATTTCGCTGCACAATTCGTGTTGAGGAAGCAATATGATACAAACGGATATAAGATAGTCTCAACATGAGCTACTGGCCAATGGGCATCCGACATGCAAAATATTGACTTGTCTCGTTCATGAGTAATGGCCCAATCCCTCCATTATGCTAAACAAATCTATTTACTTATTAATCTATTTTTTCTATTTTGTTATCCATCATATTTTTTTTATTATCTATCTATATCTATTTTATTATCTATCTATATCTATTTTATTATCTATCTATATCTATTTTATTATCTATCTATATCTACTTTATTATCTATCTATATTTATTTTATTATCTATCTATATTTATTTTATTATCTATCAATATATATTTTATTATCTATCTATATTTATTTTATTATCTATCTATATCTATTTTATTATCTATCTATATCTATTTTATTATCTATTTATATCTATTTTGTTATTTATCTATATCTATTCTTTTCATTTTCTATCTATGCATTAAGGAAGCTCATTAAGAAAGCTTTTCATTATTAACTAATTATTATTAACTTATCATCTCTGACGGTATTGATTGTTTAAAAGTAATGTCATCCATATTAATTTCACATTTACTATATAGATTCACACTTATACTATAGATTTTGTTTATCAAAACCAAGCTTTCTATTAACATGTTTATTTAATTTACGTTATATAACTTTTAGTTTACGGACTGGTCTCGTTTCTGTAAATGAATAAATATACATGTTGAAGTACGTTTATATAAAAGTCTAATATTAGCTTCCATTTACCTGGAACAATAAACTTTTTTAAATTTTACTATCCGTAAAAATAAACTTTTTGTGCTATTATTATAAAGGTATAAACAACATTTATTGTAGATAATTAAATAAGTAAAAAACAGAACTTCCTCTATGAGGAAGCAATAGATAATAAAAATAAATAAAGATTCTATATATATATAGAGCCTTTACTGTATATACAGTAAAATTTGTAAATTTTATAAAATCGAAAGTTCGTATAAATGACAGAATTGAGAACCTGAATTGAATAACTTATGACTTATTGAATTCATAAAATTTCAAGTAGAAAAATTATTTTCGTTTGATCTGCTAAGCCCCTCGTGAGTGAAAAGTATGTCATCATGTGTTCTATAAAATAAACTTTAGAGCTTATAGTAGATCCACTTCCGTGTCGCCATTGATATTTTACGATCAATTTTACGTCACAGCGGTATATAAATGCTCTCTCTGAAATTTTAAATTAATAACTAAAGCCATGTATTCTATAACTACTTACTACTACTTTTTTTTAATATAAGAATTAATTATGTAATTTTTACATATTTACTAACGTTTTCAAATTATTTTTTAGCCATTAGTAAGAATTATACAATTTCTTTCTATACAATTCTACTACTTTCTTATACAATTTCCACACATAGAGATTATATTTCGTAACGAAATTTTAATTTTTACCCTAAAATAAGATTTCACTGAAATAGCTCGCAGCTGACAGTTATAAATTTTTGAAATTAAATTTTGAAACGTTCTATAAAAAAAGTTTAACAAAGATGATAAACTGTATGTATAGATTTTTAGCTATATAGCTAAAGAATACGCATGACAAAAATACAATAAACACTCTTGATGCAATTTAGAAGCGCGAATTATTTAAATTTATGATAGTAATGGTTTGTTAAGTTACTTTGCGACGCAAGATTCATCTTAATTCATACTTCATTTAGCAATTTAGTCATACTTTATTTAGTTCATTGACTCTCACAGATGAGAAATTTTTGAATTGGATCGGTTTCACCAATCAGAAATTTCGGAATTGGATCTCTTTCAACAACCAGAAATTCCTGAGTACAGTTAAATGATATCCGAGAATCTAGAGAACTTGATGCCTCTGAAGAAGCTACTTATGACTCTGGAATTTTGAGAATGATTAATCTCTGACGTTCTGACAAGTTGGAAACAATTCCGGATAATCAAAACTTAAAAATCATGAAACAGAGCGTTACAAATTACAAACGTAGAATGATTAATCATTAATAAAATTCCACACTGAAAATGAAAGACCAAGAATGTTTAATAGATTACATTCTAAATTAAACCAATGTTTGTACCTCAAGAATTTTCTCAAACGAATAACTCTATTCTCCTGCATGTTGGCAATGGTTCTTTGTTTGAAAGGAGCCCATATCTGATTAATCACAAGCACGCACGGTTAACCACTGCCGCTTTAACGTAATTACGAAGTTCGGCAAGCTCACCAAGTACGTGGACGGAGCTCGGTACTTTGTAAATAGCGGTTAAGAAGAGTAAATCGGAATAAAGAGAAAGAAGAGTTGGAGATTGAGACCGATCAATTCGTGTCATTACGTTCCCTTAACGAGAAAGGAAGTGCAAAGAAGCACTAAAAACTTTCCTATCTGACTTGGAGACTTTCCTAATTATGTGCGAGATCCGATTGCTAAAAGATTCTCATATCCACTAGGTCAGTTATAAAATTACTTTCTCCATCCTAATAAAACTTCCAAGTGCCTAAGTTTTTAAAAGCCCGGAACATTTTTATCTCCCTTCTTTTTCAATCACTAGAACCATTAATAATCCTCACTGTATCCTCAACAAGTCTGTGTGAAAAAATATGATTGAGCTTATTTCATGCAGGATAAATCAGACCTAATTAGTTTGCACTTGATTTGGTGATAAATTAACAGTTTCTGCCTAATTAACGTCTGTTTTTTCTTCTTTGCTTTCGTCTTGTATTTTTGCGCTCTTTTAGCTTTGCCTCGTCCCTCGAAGAAGATTTATAAATCTTCAAACGTCGAGTCGATGATGGAACGAATCGTTGTGCAAGACTTACCCCACGTTGAAGGTAACCGCGGCTCATTAAGCTGTGCATTAGCTCATTAAGCAATAAGCCAGCATTCTCGGCTAATTGGCGACAACCCATACCCTCTTCCGGTATTCCTCGCTGCCGATCGGAACACCGACGGGAGACCACCCGCCAAACTCTCCACCGCAAACGGGTTTCTCGTTAACCTTTGTTTCTTTTTTATTTTTATTTCATTTTTTTTTCATTTTACCTTCTACTATTCCGCACGACATATGGCGGGTATAACGTCACCCTCTGCTTCAATGCGTGCTCGAAAGCAGAAGGGAAGACGCAAATTTGCAGAGTCGTTTCTCCAATCTTGCTTTATTTTTAGAATTGGCGAACATCCTTCCCTTTTTCGTATACCAGATTAACAAATGTATTAACAAAAGTTTTAACGATAATTTAAACCTCGATTTAAACAATTCAAAAGTTTCAAGAATAATTTACGGAATCCAAAAGTTTTAACAATAATTCAAAGAAGACAAAAGTTTCAACATTAATTTAAATACAAAATATTGGACAATTATACATAAATCATTTGTGGTTCTTGAAAGAAAATTTCGTTCAGGACTTCTACAAATTTTTCTTCGCAAAATTCCATGAGATTTCCATGAGAAAAATAAAAAAAAATCCATGATATTTCTTAAGGATTTAAATTATTTTTGAAGTAATTAAAGATTTTGCTATTAAAGCTTTTTGCAAAAATAATTTTCTATAGAATTAAAATTACTCAAGGTCATTAATTTTAAATATAAAACTATTCTGAGTGTTTTGAAGTATTTTTAAATATTTTTAAGTCTTTATATAAAGGATTTTGAAGTATTTTTAAATATTTTGAAGTATTTTTAAATATTTTGAAGTATTTTTAAATATTTTAAAGTATTTTTAAATATTTTAAAGTATTTTTAAATATTTTAAAGTATTTTAAATTAATATGAAGGATTTTGAAGTATTATAAAGTATTTCAAAATAATTTTAAATATATTTAATTATTTTTAAGTGTTTTTGAATATTTTAAAGCATTTTGAAGTAATCTGAAGTAGTCTGAAGTATTCTAAAGTAGTTTTAAGTATTTTGAAATATTTTGAAGTATTTTAAAATAGTTCTAAGTATTTTGGAATATTTTAAAGACTTTTTAAGTATATTTTGAGGTATTTTAAAATTATATAAAGGATTTTAAAGTATTTAAAAGAATTTCAAAATAATTTTAAATATATTTCAGTATTTTTAAGCGTTTTTAAATATTTTGAAGTATTTTAAAGTAGTTTTAAGTATTTTTGAATATTTTAAAGACTTTTTAAGCATATTTTGAAATACCTTAAAGTTATATAAAGGATTTTGAAGTATTTTAAAGATTTCAAAATAATTTGAAATATATTTAAGTATTTTTAAGTGTTTTTAAATACTTTCAAGTATTTTGAAGTAATCTGAAGTAATCTGAAGTAATCTGAAGTATTGTAAAGTAGTTTTAAGTATTTTAAAATATTTTGAAGTATTTTGAAGTATTTTAAAGTAATATAAAGGGTTTCGAAGTATTTTAAAGTATTTTAAAATAATGTTAGATATATATAAGTATTTTGAAGTGTTTTTAAATACTTTGAAGTATTTTCAAGTAGTTTTAAGCATTTTGAAATATTTTGACTTTTTTCAGTAAAAAACGTATATTATTAATTTTGTCAAAACGTTATAAACATCATAATGTAAAGAAATTGAATAAAGAAAGTAAATTCCATGTTATAAGTGAAAATTCCACGAGATTTCCATGAATCCATGAGAAATAATGAAATTCAGATTTCCAGATTTTCCATGTCATCCAGAGTTGTAGAAACTCTGTCATTGAATGCAAACAATCTTGAATAATTAAAGCATCAAAAGGAGATACAGAAGCACATAATCATCAGATAATAATAATAGTAAATACTTGCTTCGCGAGAGTATTTTGAAAGTTGTGAAAATTTAATGGAAATCCCTTTTGTGTTGATAAATCTTAGTCAAAGTTAAATGAACTTTATTAATGCTGTGTAAATAAAGTTGATATGAAGCAAGTGGTCTGTTGATTAAAAGTGACTACAAGAACTGATTATAGCCTTAAGGTTTGGGTACAAAACTGAGGGTGGTGCCATGAAGCATGGGGAAAAGTTGAATCATAACTTTCAAGCTTCATGACTGAAGAGTACTTGATCCGAGTTGTGACTACTCTAACCAAATAATTGTTCTGGAAATGGAAGTACTTACTTCAAACGAAGACGAAAATCAGAATTATACGCCAGAGAGGAGATGTTACTTGTTCGACAAGTCTCGACATCTTTTCGATCTTCTCCTGGAATTTATTACCCCTTCCTCTTTATCGAATCTCGATTGAATTCCAAACTTCTTCATTCAACTTTATAAGAATAATAAAGAGTTTAACTTCTTTTCTTAAATACTCCCTTCGATGAATTTTCAATAATTTATTTCTATTTTTGTACTCCTTACTTATTTCTACATTCATTATCGTGAATTTTATTCGAAAATTCTCGTAAATTCTTTTTTAACCTTTCTACATGAAATTATTCAACATTTCATTATTTTTTTACAAATTTTCATTTACTAATTTTCATTAATATTTATTCAAAAACCTTTTTACATAAAAAATATATAAATAAGTAAAAAATAAATAAAATATAATCATTAATAGAAACACAAAAAAAATGAAATGAAAAACAAAATATTAAATTTCAAGATGATTTTGAACTTTTACAGGCGTATGAATTTCAATTCATCTTGGAATTTAATAGACGATGCATTGAAAAAGAAGATTTTGTTTTTCATGTGCTATTTGTTAATTATTATTACGCTTTTGTCTTTCTAAAGATATTCGCAGGGTCATACTTTTCTGGTAATTCTAATTATTATACTTGCCAAATTATTCTTTTCTGTAACTGCAGTTAAATTGAATAAAATGTTCGCGTGAAAAATTAAATCTTTTAATACCAGTCCATGAACTCGTACATTGTTCCTAAAGCCAGCCAGATTAAAAACTAATTTACGACTCTAAAAACATGAAGTTCTTTTTGCCAGAATGTTTAATTGTATGATGTAACCTACTTCAGCGAAAAAAGTATTCCGCTCTGGGAATTTAATTTCTCATCTGGAAAAGCAAATTTTTACTCGTATCAGAAAATTCTGTTTTTTTAACCCTAGGCAGATGAAAAAGTGTTACGAACGTTCCTTAGAGAAAAGGCTTCTTTACCGGGTTTACAGGTGCAATTTTCATTGCAGCTGTCTCTAGACCCTTCTCGTATTATTTATACTGCCTGCAATATGCTGCCAGCTCACATTTTTTATAACTCATTACATCCAACTTCTTGAAAACATTTCAAATTTTCAAGATTTTGAATATTTCATCCCTTTACTTTTTTTAAAAAAACATGTTCAGCTTTATTTGCATCTGGCAAACAAATTGTATAATTATTGTGGTACATATATTTTATTATATTATAGAATTGTATACAGTCAACTCTATGAATAGTGCCACTTAAACTCTACGAATAGTGCCGCTCTTCTTTTGATCTCACTCGAGCGTCCTTTGTTTCTTTTGTAAAAATTTGTGCAACTCTGCGGCACTATTCGTAGAGTTGACTGTAATGTATTAAATCTGCGGCACTATTCGTAGAGTTGACTGTAATGTACTAAGTCTGCGGCATTATTCGTAAAGTTGACTGTAATGTATTACATTATTTAAAATTTATTTTATTTAAAATTTATTTCAAAATTTAATTTTCACAATTATTCTGGCAATATAATTTAGTGAAAAACTGGACTTGGGTTGGAAATAAAATGTAATAATTTTGAAGATTATTGTTTGGAATGCGCACTGTATTAGTATTCTGTGCACGAAGAGAAAATGAGATGTTCGTGCAGAGGGAAAGAGCGTAGCAGAAAGTGAATGAAAATTTTTTATCACCCTCAAGAGAGCAGCAGAGGGAAACAGGTACGGCATGTACGTTACCCCAGGTGACTTAATCGTAACGACGTACACGAAACCGGACCGAAGCGGGAAAGCATAGCTGACAGTGTTAATTTCAGATGATAGATACCGCTTGCAATGCAAATGAGCCTCACGCGATACGTGTACGTGTAACTTGGAACTTTGAAGGCGTTGCATGCAACGGGAACTCTCTACACTTTCCCTTCCTTATTCCACCCCTAGGAAAAATAAACACTCATTTACAAATACTACCAGAAAATTAAGGCCAACAAGAATCGACGAGATTGTTTCTAAAACACCAACTTTTGTTTTAAAACAGCCCTCAGACTTCCCTCTCATTTCTGAACTTTAAGTATACTCCACAATTTGTCTGAAAAGGGATTTTTGGTTCAAAATTGAGTTCGAAAGGAGGGTTGGTTGACAATTTGGGTATAGTTAATTCGTGTTAATTCCAAATATGATTCGGAAGAAAATTTACTTCATTTGGAAATTGCTTCAAATTTTCATTTGGAAATTACTTAAATTTTTATTTGGAAATTGCTCAAATTTTTATTTGAAAATTGCTTCAAATTTTCATTTGAAAAATGCTTCAAATTTTCATTTGGAAATTGCTTTAAGTTTTCATTTGGAAATTTGAGCAGCTAGTTAATAAAACCCGGAATTCATGCATCAAAGAATCTTAGATGCTAAGGAATCATGGTTCCCTAAGTGGGGATTATAATTCTGTACTAAATGACACTATATGATAGCAAAGTGTCATAATATCGTTAATCACAGTAGCTAACAACTATTTGAATAAACTGTTCTTTATGAACTTGCTGTTAAATTGGTAGTTAGGAAGGTTGAAAGTTAATTATTTAATAGGAAGCTACCTCTCATAAACCGTTTATAACTGAACAAATTGTACACACGTGCAAATATAATCCGAACGCATTACATAATCGTTATGATGCTTAATAATGCTCATATTGACTAATTGAAATACCTTACGTACATATAGCTGTCCACACAACCTCATTTCCGAATCATCTAATTTCCATCATTGACAAAATTTCAATAATCGATTTCAAAATCTTCAAATTCCTAGACAAAACAAAACTAGAGAAGTGACGTATTCTTATTGTAAATTTCAGCAAAGTAATTTGAAAATTGAACTGAACTGGAAATTGAATTGAAATTGATTGAATTAAAATTCAGTTGCAAATCCAATTGCAAATTCAATTGCAAATCCAATTGAAGTTGAATGAATTAAACTGAAAATTGAATTGAAATTAATTTATAAATTAAATTGAATGTGATTCAAAAATTGAATGTGATTCAAAAATTGAATTGAAATTGATTGGATTAAAATTCAGTTGCAAATCCAATTGCAAATTCAATTGCAAATTCAATTGAAGTTGAATGAATTAAACTGAAAATTTATTTGCAAATTGATTGAATTAAACTGAAAATTGAATTGAAATTGATTTATTAATTGAATTGAAATTGATTGAATTAAAATACAGTTGCAAATCCAATTGCAAATTCAATTGAAGTTGAATGAATTAAACTGAAAATTTATTTGTAAATTTATGGAATTAAACTGAAAATTGAATTGAAATTGATTTATAAGTTGAATTGAATTTGATTCATAAATTGAATTGAAATTGTTTGAATTAAAATTCAGTTGCATATCCAATTGCAAATTCAATTGCAAATTCAATTGCAAATTCAATTGTAATTTCAATTGAAGTTGAATGAATTAAACTGAAAAATGATTTGCAAATTGATTGAATTAAACTGAAAATTGAATTGAAATTGATTTTTAAATGGAATTGATTTTGATTCATAAATTTAATTGAATTGATTCATATATTCAATTGAAATTCATATATAAAATGAAATGAAACTCATGTATAAATTGAATTGAAATTCATGTATAAATTGAAATGAAACTCATATATAAATTGAATTAAAATTCATGTAAAAATTGAAATAAATTTGATTCACAAATTGAATTGATTTACAAATCGAATTTAACTCATTCTGCTTGAAAATTGATAAATAATTATAACGCTCAATAATTAATTAACAAATCAGTAAATTAGGTGAAAAAAATTAGTAAATTACATCAAATGAGAATTAGCTTTTGCAAATTGATTTCTTTGAATCGAGACAGGAAAAGGCAACTGGAGAAAATTCGATAAACTTGCTTGGTGGAAGTTTTCAACGTTTTTAGGTGAGTGCGATTCGACAAATGAAAGCACGGGGTGCAAAAGCGCAGGCTGATTTATAGGTCAATGGTTGCAAAGGGTAGAAACCGGTGTCAGAAGTGTGAGCGAATTAATTGCCAGGGTAGCACTGAAAAATACACAAGAGCCCTTTTTCTCCACGCCTTGTGAAAACATATGTACAGATTGTATAGGTACACCTGTGTAACAAATAACATTCGTGTTAATGTTTGCCATTTCGATGAGCCTATAAATTTCAACGACTTGCTACTATCGAGTGCAAAACTACCTACACACTTCATACGCGATAACGAAGCAAAAATAAAACATGAATTTTGAAACAAATTTTTCAAAAGAGCAATTTTCAATTAGGTATTCAGACAAGTATAGAGAGAAATACATAAATACGTATTAGGGTGGCCGTTAAAAATGACATTTTGGAATTTTGTCCATTTCCGCCCCTCATTTTGTCACAAATTGAAAAAAAATAGATACGTATTTTT
>WNHD01002532.1:0-14736 GCA_011057455.1 Ganaspis sp. Gsp50 | reverse complement strand
CGATTCTGAGCCTTTGTATAACCTTTTCTTTAAATGATTAAAATATTAAACATTAAAAATTAAATTCGTCAAAAATAAAAGAATTGGTTATAGTACATACAAAAACAAAAAGTATATATACAAGTATATATACAAAAAGTACACGCTCTTGAAACTAGTGCATGTGGTGCAATGACAAGTTGCACAACCACCAAGCCCTCTAATATTTTCCCTGTATACCCAGGTTTCCTGAATAAAGGCTATGGCTGTCTGCATTTCTGTCAGGCTCTTGACTAATACCGCCGTGGCGCTTTTACAGTGATGCAAATTAATCCGTGTGTATTGGATATCCTGGACAGTTATTTATTCCTGAACAGCGTCATCCTCTGCCACTTCCTGGGTGTCTAGTCCCTCCATTTCAGGGTCCATCACCTTCCTAGTCATTCGAAGAGTGACCTGGCTGTCTCCGAAACAAACTTGAAAGTTGCAGGACTCGAGCTCTGCTAATGCAGTCTCTGGCACCCCCATCGCGAGAGTCCATCCTCCCGGAACTTCCCCGGTATCTGATGTTCTCTCCCCACACGAATACACCCTCCAGTTAGATGTATCCAACCCGGGATTCTGCTTCCCTAGCCCCTTCAAGATTGTTTCCTTTTTCATGGGTCGACCCATGATCCAGGCCACAACCTTGACCATTTTCTGGAGTTGTGAGAATTCCACAACCATCAACGCGAGCCATCCCATTGCTCCACTGATATCCTGTATATGTCTGTTAAGCCGTTCCAGGGTATCAGTGTCTAAGCACTACACCTTAAAAGCTACTTTTACTAGATCCAAACTTCCAAGTCTAGGTGAAGGTTCGTCTAACTCCATTACCTTCTCCCAAATAGCCTCCCTATAGTCATCAAGGTTCTTTACACATAACTCTACTTTGGGAACTCTACTCTTCCGCGATAATAGCCCTCTGTAACGATTTCCTTGATGCCTGCACAAACGATAGGTTACCGCTTTGGGGTCTCCTAGCTTTCTTCGTTGTCTTCGGTAGTTTCGGCGATTCTTCAGGGTCTTTCTTGCGCTTTGCATTCAGACCCTTCTGAACCACCGGTTCCACCTCGCACGTCCTAACAGCTTCAGAGGCACCCGGTCTAGGTTCCGCCTCAGTGGCTTCCTGACACAAGAGTCTCTTCTTCCTTCTCCTAGAAGCCTCGCTTTGCTTGCGTATCTTTATGTTCAGCTTGTTAAGCAGGTCTTCAACATTACCCATCTCAATCTTTGCAGGTCCACTTTCCCGTCCCGTTAAAGGTTGAGCTACCTCACCCCCGTTAGCTTCGTGATAATCCCGAAAGGTCTCTACTCCACCAATAGTGGCCTTATCTGAATCTAAATTTTTTGTGTGATCCATAAAAAATCACAAGAGCAATGGGGAACAAGATTGTCAATCCTCATCAAGCCCCACATGAAGATAAGGCTAAAAACCACTGCCATCAAAGAGACCCGAACGTCCGGAAATAAAGCCCGTCCATCACGATCGTCCTTGAGCTTTACAGGTCCTGTCTCGCAAAGAGCCGCAACCTGACTCCATCCGCACAAATCCCCCCAACGACACGGCGGATTTGGTTTCCCTAGTGCCATTCATCCATCGAAACGGTGGAAACATCTTGGATTGGGGGTCATGAGACTCGCGCCTCGCACCTCAATTTCCTTGACCGAGAAAATTGAAGGAACCACTTTTTAGTTAAAATCCCTTCGGTGTCTACTCTTTCGATTTTAATAGTCTTTTGACATCGCTGTCAATATTCTAAAAGTTACTTCCTTCCCTGAGACTATTCTGACTTTCGCGCCCCGAGCGGTCAACCCGGTGAAACGCGTAAAGTTTGGTTTCTGAGCGGCCGTTCCTTTTTAAGGAATACGCCCCCTCCTTCCCCAGCGAATAGTTCAGCTTAAACAGAGTCGTTGCCCAAAGAGTCTATTAAGCTCCCCCACCAACTTCAAGATCTTGTGGTTCCTGGGGGAAGAAACGAAACGGATAGTGGTCGTAAAATAAAATTCATATATTTCATTTGTTAGGCAGAATTTCGTTACAAACCGTTTTTTCTGCCTATTTTTGACTAAGAATTTCTGATTATGTGAGGTTACATTCCAGTGTAACAGGGAAATTTAATTTAAACACACATTATTATTTTTTAAATCATCGGTGATTCTACAGTGAGGGTAAGGTATACAAGGTGAAAAATAAGAAAATACTCTACACAATAAACTGGAGGTTAGAGTGTGCGGCAAATTTGGCGCGGATGATGCCAAATGCTGGCAGTCCGCGAGAAGAAAAGAGGAGACTGTTGGCGAGTTTCGCTTACTCAAAGCTGCTGTATGCTGCAGCATTGTGGGATCCCACTCTCAGAACCAATCGGAGTGAAGCCATCTGTCAGAAGATACTGTCCGCACAGAGATGTATAACTTCGCGTATCATCTCTGCTTGTAGAACGGTATCAACGAGCGCTGCGAAGGTCCTTGCAAGTGCAATAAATAAATTTTTAATAAATAAATTATATTTAAAATTAATAAAATTTTTAATAAATAAATTTTTACTTATCTTGGATTCGTGAAGAGGTCAAACAGATTCATCGCAGTTCGACACCAAATTTAGAGATTCTAACTATCAATCGCTATGCACATTACAAATTATACCAGGAGGATGCACACCTCTTTAGTAACCATCTGATGTTTACTTCTACAGACAAATTAAGAACTTCGTCAAGAAGCTACAAAACTGTGTCTGGCTGTTTAAAGAAAATCTAAAACTCAACAAAAGAGAAGATTCGATAGAAATCCATGCTTTAATTCAGGATCAACTTTTTGCGTCAATTTTTATCAATATGCTAAAATACGCTTGGTTTTCATCAAAATTAATAGATGACGGAGAAATCTTTCTCAACGTTAATGATGTATGCTTTCCAGAGCAAATTCGCAGAAACCAATGCTCTCGATCTCAACAATAGATTGTTAGATATTCATTATGCCGAAGATATTTCTGCTTTCTTTGCTTTTACGACAGTTATCAACCAAAGGATTGTGATAGGCAAAAAAGCATTGTATAAAATCTTTAAATTTTATACAAAAAGTGTAACTTTTAAAAGAATCAACCATCGTCTTAAATTTATTATTTTAAAAGTTAAGAAACTAGTGTGAAACTCGTATTCGGAAACCTAAAAGACTCTCTGGCAATTAGTTCCAAGCTAATCCGACTAATAAAAAAACCTACCGCCGTTAGTCCGCCATATTGGATCCGCCATTTTGAATTTTTAAAATTTAGTGCCAAATTAATGTTTAGAAACCTCAATATTCTTTAAATACACAGTTTTATGCAAATCGGATAAAAATTGCTACATTTATTCAATATTACGTATCCGTAAAATACAAATTTTACCAGGGTCTAGCGAAATATTCACATCTTGATTTCTCATAAAACAAGGCCCATTGGAAAATAAAAAAAAAGTATCTAATATATTTTCATATTCTATCACTTCCGTAAATTTGAATGAAATCGGTGTTGCACAGTGAGAGGCCTCCCTTTGCAATTAAAATTAATTTACGTATATCGTGAAATTTTAAATATGAAATAATAATTGACATAAATGTCAATAGAGAATAGAGAAAAATTGATCGACTGCAACCTAGTACGAGTAATAATCGTCCTTTAAACTAAAAGAATTCATCACCATTAACTAGGACTGGCTTTACGAGATGGTGGCATCCCTTCCAGATTGAGTCGAGTCTGATTAACGGAAGTCGGGAGCTTTAGAACTGCTTTTGCTCTAGGTTTTTTAAATCTTAGTTTGGAACTCCTTGTTTCAAGAATTCTCTGATCTCGAATTGTACTTTATAAAATCAGCTAGACCACAATTTAAGTATTTTTGATTCTCGACCAATATACAAAAAGCGCCACACTTTAAACGTAAATAACATAAATAAATACCTGAACATTTCTTCATTTTTTCCACCATATACAGAAATTGATTTCCAGGAATTTATTTAATTAAACAACAGTAAAACCAACCTTGAAACATCCTCGGCGAGTGCCTAAACAGCGGCGTGGATCCTCAGCCAGTTCCATGGGATTTTGATCAATCAGTGATCAATCGATCCACACTTCAAGACGCCGGCAATAAACCCAAGAACCACCACTGCCGCTTTACCGATTACGCATATTGGTTACGCATGATCTCTACTATTAATTGCTCGTTTTCCCCATTTACTATTATTACTTCAAAATAGGAAATTCTTCGTTGCGAGAAAACTCAATGGCCCAGCTGAATCTTTTCTCAGGAAGGAAGGCCACCATCTCAATATACAAGCTTAATTTTATTCGAAATGGGCTTGTTTGTGATACACTTGAAACTTAGTTCACATTTGGATTGAAATCCAGACTTATATTTTTCTTTGTTGTTATCCACTATATTTAGAGAAAGACCTGTTTTATATTTGATGTTTCTTACAGATCGAGATGGGTGGGAAACCTTGATCACATCCGAAAATATGGATGATCCGATTGCAAAAGAATTATTAAAATCAGTAGAATTCGTTCCAAAAATTTCTGATGGTGTGAAAAATGCCAGTCGAGCTTTTTTCTGGCCATATGCCTTTTTAGGTTCACGAACTAGTTTAGAATATTTTTTACAGGCGGAATTAGCCCAAAAGTAAGCTAATAATTTTTGTTTGGCAATAGGGTAAAGGCACTAGTCGTTGGCACCCTTAAGAGAAATTCAGCTTTATCAATTAAAATATATTATAAAAACTAAAATGCTGAAGTGTCTATGGTGATATATGTATTCAAAATTTAATACAGAAAAGAATAAACAATGGATTTTTTATCAAAAGGAAGCTTAAACTTTAGAATTATTAATCAATGCAATTAAATCTTAAAGTCGCAGTCGTTGTTACTGCAACACCAGTCATTGGCACCCCAGTTACAAAATCGTTAAACGTATAAAATTCTTCCTACAAATTTTTGTTGGAAAAGAATAAAATATGGTTAATAATAAATGTTATGTTAAATTGAAGTTTGTCTGTTTTGGATTTTCTAATAAAAAATATAAATATGTAACTCAAAGAAATGAAGAATAATTTGTTTATATATGTAATGTAAATATTTTTAAAAACAACATTGTTCTAACACAAACAATTATATTTTCTACATACGTATACCAAATTTTAATTCATTCAAGTTTAAAATATATGATTTAAAACATAATTATTGAACATTTAATGTCAACATTTTTAAAATAATGCTTCTTATTTTCTTAAATACTTAAGTTAATTTACGAGACCGACCTAATTATTTTTCTTTTACATTTTTTTGGCGCAGAACATTGCAAACAATCTTAAATTCTATTTCTCTGTATATATTTTACTGCAATTTTTTTCACTTTACTATTTTCATCTAAAACATCTGACTTGCATGATGCATCTTTATTAACATTATCAGTCATAAAGTAGCAGGATTCTAAATCATTAGAATCTGACATATCACAATTTCCTTTAGTTAAATTATTACTTATAACAGAGCTTTCGCTTACTGGTCCTTACTTTTCCTCTCCTGCTTCTAAATAACAATTATTACTTTCTTTTTCATGTACATTTTTAGTATGTTTTTTATTTTCGTTTTAAATTCTGATGTCAGACGTTTGGCATAATAACTCAACTTGGCATAATATTAATATTTAAGTTTTTCCGCGTAATATTCACTAAGAAAACAATAAAAATTTTAACTTATCTTGACTGTAAAACTTATTTCTAAAATTGCACTTTGATTATGATTTTCTTTAGAAAATCGGCAAAATTCTTGGCACTCCAAAATTAAAAATCAATGTAATTATTTTAGTGATAAATAAATAGTTATTTTAAATTAATTATTCATCATTTTTGTGTAAAAATAATGGCAGAATTTAATAAACATGCGAAAAAGATGCTTAATATCTGCTATCTCTTATATTTAAAGAAAATAATAAGAGGGTGTTAACGACTGGTGCTGTTACCCTATACATTTTAGTTTGATGCAAACTCGTTTTCTTCAATTCGTTCACTTATAATTTTGAGACTAATATATTTATTTTATATCTATGAATGACAGTCTTGAAAATAAAAGATCACTCATGCATGTAAGTGATGAGTGTTTTCTGAGATTTAGAGTCACTTGTATTTTTAAACCTCAATCTTTATACACTGAACAATTTAATAATGTGATTCTCCGAGCGAAGCAAAGTGGATTCATAAATAAGATTCAAAGGGATGTTGAATGGGATGTTCAAAGGTCAAGCACTGGAAAATTCCTTCAAGTGAGATATTTAATTTACGTCTCTTTATAAGCACCTTTTTGAGGTGGTTTTTTAACCAGTAAGAAGCGAGAAATTAAAAATAATTGAGAAGCTTGAGTTTTCTTTAAAAAATGAGATTTATTGAATTTTTTAAATTCTATTTCTGTCCCATTTCATTGCATTCTGTGAATTTCAAAATACTGAATTAAGTATAAATATATACCAAAGTATATATAAATATACCAAAATATGTAAGTTAAATTCAATTTTTATAGCATAGCTTTAAAAGGTCGTGGGTTAAATGTTTGACTTGTGCGCTCAAAACTCGAGTTTAATTTTTCAGACAATTAAATAGTTTTCTGCGTAAATTAATGAGTTGGAATTAAAAGGAAGTAGATTAAGTTTCCTTTTAACTCCTCAACTAGATACAAAAGCATTAGACAGAAATGGAATTCATAAGAATTTAAAAAAATTAAAATTCTGTTTTTTTTTAATTCCTCGCTTCTTCCTGGGTATATAGAGAATACTATTAAACTTACGTACCTTATTGAAAATTTTTATAAGCGTAACCCTGTAGGATAACAGGTAGGACTCTGCATGAGAAGCCTTATGGTAAATCGTAAGAGCATCACTTATGGAAAATCATCAAAAGATGGGAATCTCTTTGATCTAAGTTTTTCTAATAATATGTACAAGTAATATAAATTAAAATTGTAGACGGTGTTACACAAAATTAATAAAATTTCCAGCCGTGTATCTCTGTCAAAAAACTTTTTGGGGTTAATATTACTACTGGGTGGTACTATAGTTTCACTTTGATCCGAGATATTTTTTTGACTTACGACAAAAAAGAAAAAATGCCACAAAATGCGAATAGTATGATGAGGAAATATAATAGTATCTCCATGCATTCTTTGCAATCTCCCTTTCAAATTTTTAAGAATGTATAACACAAATAAAAATTAAAAATCCATTTCCATACAAAAAAGCACAACGGAAATTATATCGACATTTTTAAAAATCGAATACAATGTTGGGTTCTTACAAAAGTAAGAAAGTAAACGTTGTATCACATGTGGTTCCACATAATTTACCATGATGTTTCCCATATAGGGTCTTATATATTTTTACACTTGGTTATGCTTATGAGAAATTCGAATAGGTATATGTATATGTTTAGTTAAACATTAGTCGATTATCAAGATTACTGATTTCAGGTAATAAAAGGATTTTCATTTTCAAGACAAATCGAAGAGAAACAGTTATCTTTGGATGATACACAAGGAATGTTTCTAGTTTTAGGTTCTGGTTTTTTAATTGCTATATTTTCCTTTTTGATTGAATATACTTATCATTTGATCATAAAATGTGTTGGTGAAAACCCAGGAATTGAAGCCGCTGAAAACACAAATGAAATAAAGTGTTCAATATTAAAGAGTGACGTAATATTCCCAAATAGATATATTTCTGCTCGACAAAGTATATAGTGTAACGTGATATTTTTAACTCTAGTATATTATTTGACAATTTAACAAATCTGTAACACATTAATTGATTTACTCTCAAAAAATCAATAACAACATAAATAAAATCGAGATTAGATCAAAACTTTAAAACTTGAGTTTAGGGACCTCAATGAGGAGGCTCATAGCAGGCTTCGAGAAAGGCAATCTCTCTTGATAGTACCTCAGCACAAAAACACTAAAATGCAAAAATCTTTCATTGTTAGAGGCACGAGATTATGGAATAAGCTTCCTAAAACTATTAGAGATGTATCGAATCAATTAACTTTTAAAAATTTGTTTTTCAAATTTTTGTTTGAGGATAATAGCGATATATTTAATATTACTTATTGGTAATGTGTGATTATTTTAAGATACGTTTGTATGTTAGTTAATGTTGGGTTATATGTTGTGACGTGGTTTCTTAAAGAACCACTGTCAGTGGCAATTCTTCGGGATTTCGCCGAAGCTAACCTCAAAAAATGCACTAGAATCACTCGGGCGGTTTGAAACGCAGTAAAAGTCTCGAGGCACGCTCAAAGACTCAACAAATTATTGTATTAATTTTGTAAGAATTGTTCGTTTAATTGTTTATAATTATCAGGTAAATTATATGGAAAAAAGACTATATTTTTCGTTTTAAATTACACCACATGGAAAATTGTTATTTTTGTTTAACGAGTGGTTAATTAGTTTATTGTAAAACACCCAAAGCACAACACCCTTGATATCGACTTATTAACGCACTCACACGCAACCTGGAGGAACAGAGGGTAAAATTCAGGGACAATCGGATCAACTGATCACCGGTCGCATGACAGCCGATTGATACTGGTTATCGGCAGTCGCGTACATGCGTCCGGTGATGTCGCCAATGAACATCAAAGCCAAGTGTTTCCAAAACTGACCAATGAGGGCAGCAGTTACGGGAAGGCCCAAGCAGCGCCGTCTGGTGAGCGAGCCTGAACTCACGTCGCTCTCTCCGTGCCCGCTCTCCTCAGTGTGTTTCGAGATGCCGTTCCGTAAACTTGTCCATGTTCCTGGACAGAACATGAACGATTATCGCAAGACGCTTGCCCGGCTTTGAGGTCACTAGTGTTTGTCGCCGTGATCATGGCTGTAGGAGTCATCTCCAAGTGGTGTTGTGCCGAGGGCTTAGGGAAATTAAGAACAATTAAAGTTTTGGTTTAGTTTACTGTGAAACCAAGTGTTTTTCTTTTCTAAGTGTTTTTCTTTTCTTAGTGTTTTCTTTTAGTTTGAACTCTCTCTCTCTCTCACTCGTTTAAGTGAAGTTCCTACGCGTGAGATTGTGTTTCGTGCTCCTTTGGAGAGCTAGCCGTGACCAGAGGAAAATCATTGCCATCCTAGGCAGTGTTTTCTGCATGGCGCGGGGGGGGGGAACAAGACGCTTGGCGTTCCCCCAACAAGAATAAAAAGGACGGCGTTGGTCTGCTGTAAGCCCGAAGAGCGTGGCTTACAGCGCATAGTTAAAAAACAGTGGTGGCGAGAGATTGTTTTGCCCAGCGTAAAACAGTCTCTCCAAGCTTAGCCTTTTTCCATTTTATTGTTACGTGACCTCTCGCGCGCGTCTCTTTTCCCCGCGACGGCGTTGAAAAGAGAGGCCACGTCACAATGTATACAATAGAGTTTGAACTTAATGTTTTGCGGTGAATTACAGGTTGTATTAACTTTTTATAGTTTATACATAATAATCATGTTACTATTATTATTATTTTTATTTTTATAATATATTATATTCTATTACAATGTAAAATATGACAAACTGTATAAATGTATTTGTTTCTTGAAGGGCTGTTTAGCTCTAGGAACATTCGAAATTGAAATAAATTAAATTAAATTAAAACTAAACATGAAGTTACACGCGCTACATGTGCAGTCTAGTTATTTACCAGTTTGCCTAGGCGATCCCCGGTAGGGCGCCAGACAATTTTTGCTCAAAATCCTAAAACTACGAACTAAGCAAGAAAATTTAATTAATATCGACTAATTGTAAGCAATACCATTTTTTAAACAAACTAATAATAGCACGTGCCGGAGCTGCTCAGTTGTGCAGGTCGTGGAGAGAGGGAGGGGTTCAGGAGGCAGTTTACAAGCAGTAATACTCACAATAATTAATTAAGAAACTCTTGTAAAAATAATGTATTGTCTTAATTCAAAATGAAGTACCTACAAAATTATAAAAGGAGACAAAGAAATAGAGTCTAAGACACGGTATTCAACTCAACTCAAAGATAATAAAATAAATTATAAAATTACTCACAATTATAGAAAGCGATTCTGTAACAATATTGTAAATAGTACAATTAACTAGAACAAGACTTACATGTTTTCTTCGAAATTAAACTCATGAATTCTTTAGCAAAAGCAGGCTTCGTCGTCTCTGCATCGAAGATGGCAATTCGTACCACGTTTTGTGACTTACCAGTGTAGTAAATAATATAAAATACAGAATACTTCAACTCGTGACTATAATGTTTTCTATAACGCAAGACTGTATGTCCTGTAGCTATTTTCTATAACATAAGTTTCACCTTAACTGCAATTGTAAACGAGAGCTGAGCTGAAAGGGGATGTTGCTTCGTCGGCCGTTGGTTGACAAGAGACAGCTTTAATGATATACAAGAATCAAAATTATACTTTTCTACCTGACGAAAATTATAGCTCTACTTCACATGTAGACTCACAGGTAGCGTAACTAGTATAAAAATCGGCTTTTCCCTTTAAATCTTAAATTCAATATCAACTCGGACCAGATTATCCCACGGAGTTACTTCTCCTCGAAATCCGATCCAAAACTTAAATTTTAAAACACCTAAAGCTTCCCCACAATAAGGACGTGACTTTTCTTAATGCAGATCTTGTAAAAACGAGACCTTCTCTATTATGGCAGTGTCACGGTTGTCATTATAAATCCGGTCAATCCAAACAAGCAAACACAAATTTACGAAATTCTTATAGATGGAGCGCCAACATTTCAGTTATCAAATTTAGGGTCCCCAAGCTGCAATGCAAGCAAGCGATGATACACTGCGCCTACCTTAGTTTAATAGCGCTCAGATACTGGATTAAAATACGCAAGCAATTTGTGTAGTTGATACTGATTTTGCATGCATTAGTATCGACAAGGGCGGCGCCATCCTACTGAAAAATTCTATATGTGATTCTATATATTTGATCCTAGGACTGTTCCCATGTACTGCTACGTATGCATCCATGTAGATTCCTACATAGGATCCTCATATATCGTCTCACATGGGGTTAATACAGAAATGAATGAATAAATAAATTACTAAAAAAAGAATTGTTTTCTTTGCAACTGTTAAGGAACATACTGCGGAAAGCAAAAACAGTTATAGTGCAGCCGTAGGATCTAAGAATAACTACTGTGAATCATGTTATATTTTCGAAATTGTTTAAAACTATAATATCCCATATGGGTTCTTATACTCTGCAAAAACAAGTGTCTCATTATTTTGAGACGTTTTATCACCATATTTGAGACACTTGTTTTCACAGTGTATGTGATGCCACATAAATTCATCCGAGGATTTGCACATGGATTCCTATATCTGGATTTCTACGTGGATGCTTACTTACAAGGGACACTAGGTAGGTGTCCGCTTCCGATTTTAATGAAACCGATATATGTTGTCGAGCTTTGAAAATTAAGAAACACGTGATTTTAACTGCTGAAAACGACTTTAAAGGGGTGAAACCACCCCTCATAATTTATATGATGATTTCAAATCTTTTTGTTAAGTGTTTTGTTAATTTTCTTCAAAGGTACATATTGAAGGATTTTTGGGGTCGTTGTTTAAGAATCTGCAGTCAGATTTCAAAACTTCAAAATGGCAGATCTGATATGGCGAACAGAAAAATTTAAAAATCAATTAATACCCACAGAACTTGGTTTATTAGAGTTTTTGGGTTCGCTAATTAAGAATCAGTAGACGGATTTCAGACATTCAAAATGTCGGATCCAATATGGTGGACAGCAAAATTTAAAAATTAATATGAATGGAACTTAGTTCATTGGGGTTTTTCGGATCGCTGATTACAAATATACAGTCAGATTTTAGAAATTAAAACTGGCGGACCAAACATGGCCAGCAACAAAATTGATTAAAAATCTATTAACAACAATATTTCACAGAAAAGAAAGAAGAAAATATAAAATTCATTCTCTTAAGTATTTAAATTGTATTGAGTATTAACGTTATTAGCATCGTGAAAAAAACAGGATATATTCTGATATTTGGTATATGTATTTGTATTTTTGTTTCTCATCGTTTCCATAAACCAATTCTCATCGCAGATTAACATTAAACTTACTGCTATTTTCAGTATATATTCTTATTTTTGTTAAATGTAAAAAGGACTAATGTTATTTCATATTTGTTTGGGATAGTATGAATAAATCCTTTTTATACTTGTTTGCATGTATAAAAACGCAGAACTCCCAATAAATGTTAATCCAATGAATGAAATAGGTTTATTACTTGCTGCATTTCATATTTTAAATATAGAAGAGATTATAGTAGTACTTTATAAAGTACTTTATTATCTTGTAAAACTGATTTTAATGGTGTTGAGATACTTCGTGATTCGGGTTTGAATTTTCATGAAGAATACAAATATTAGGAACCTCAGGATGTACCAGACAGTCATGAGGTATGGACACCAAAATTTGAAGAAGATTCGTGTTCCGAGAATGAGAAAAATTTAAGCTTTGAATATAAAAGAAGAGCAGTAGAATATTGGAAAAGTAGTAAGAAAAAAAAGAATCTTTTGTTTATGAGGTATTTTTTCTTCCAATTTCTTTTAATTAGTAAAATATTTTTCGATTTTTGGAAGACAGGAATAACAGTAAAAAACCACAGTTTTTTACTTAAGAAGACGACGTTTCGATAGCTTGGTTTGCTACCATCATCAGGTCACTTTAATAAAATAAAATAATGCACATAAATACAAGAAAAGATTCAAAAAAATATTTATAAATCACACAAAAAAAACCATAAAAAATATAAATTTACCTAGTTGAAAACAATTACATAAGTGTTTCGTCAATTAATAAGGATTATAAAATAAAGCCACAGAGGTACGATCTTTTTTTTCCGCTTACGGTAAAATAAATCCACCAACATGCTTGTTTGGGGTGATTAGTCAAACTAAAAGCGACGATGACAATTTTATAATTATATACAAGATACAGGGTCAACGAACTCCGATCAACACAGTGAAAAACAATCATTCCTACAACTTACTCAATATAAAGGAAAATAAGTATTACTAAGAAATTGAAAGAATCTATGTTTTACTACGATTAACTTTTTAGTTATGCCAGTAAATCTGTTCGTTTTCTCTGAAAATTCTTTAGCTATGGTCATCAACTTAACATAGCAAACTTGAATTAGCACTGATAGAGATTTCTTTTTTTTCCGTGTGTGTTTTTTAATCTTTGAATTTTAAAATTCTGTTTCTGTTAGTAATGTATTACTTTGCTTAGTTATTAGTTATTTAGTTATTAGTTTTAGACAAATAATTAATTCCTGAGTATAAATTTCATTGAACAGGTTTTCAACTTATTTAGTCATTTTCACTTTTAGCCAAAGAGAACGAGGGATTGAAAGGCAGTGCTATGTTTGTATCCTTAGGGATTGAGTGTCACGTGTTAATTAATTCCAACGTCTTCATATCAAGAGCGTCGACTAATACTGCTTCTCTACATTCTCTAGTGAACAAGACTTCCTTTCTTGATTTCTCTATTTTCACTTTCTCGTATTTCAATCAATTTTATTATACAAAAACAATGTTTGTTATTAATAACAATGTTTGTTATTAATAACAATATTTGTTATCAATAACAATGTTTGTTATCAATAAAAAAGTTTGTTATCAATATCAATATTTATTAATAGCAATAGCAATCTTAAATATCAATAGCAATAGCAATTTTTAATATCAACAATAATATCTAAAGATATAAGTTCAAAACAAAAATTATTGAACATTCCATTATTCATACTAATTTTAGAGTTAAACTTCTTTAAAATAGTGAATAGATCTAATTATTATTTATTTTGTTACAATTCTTGAAAATTGATTACAAACACCCAGATATAAATACAGATAATTAATTTATATTTTCAAATTATTCATTACAATTGATTATTCACATTTATTTAAATATGTTATTATGCCTATTTTTAAACCACATTGCAGTGATTAATTGAAAAAGAAAAAGAACCTTTGAAACGCTTGAAAAGGCGACGAAAGTCTTTCAGAAATTCGCTAAAACCTGAGTCGAATTTACTATCACTATATCGATAAACTGACATCAAAATAATCAGATTTACTTCAGGTAATTGAATTTTCCGAACGAATTTACTTTGATTCGACAGAATTCCAGCTCTTAAAAGTATCAAACCAATGAAACTACTTCTCACAAATGATTAAAAATTTTAACTCCTAATTTCAGCTAAATCGATAGAATTAATTTTCAATTTAAATGACGTGCATAATTTATGTTTGTAATAAATTTTATATTCAAGAGAAGCATTAAAAAAGAAGGTTATACTAACTTTAAATTAAATTTCCTATTAACTTTAGTCTAAAAGTGCCTATTAAAGTGTCACCATCAGAATCATAAAAAGTCATACCACAAGGCAAAAGTTAATTTTCCTACGGAAATTTAAACTAAGCAATTTCACTTAATATTTCCCTCATCTCAAATCTATAGCAGATTTTAAAAGTAAATTTAAAATTAAAATCACGTTATGGACTTTATAGGCGCTATATTTAAAATAAAACAACATATCAATTTTATATTAACCCTTTAGCAGTCCAGCTATAAAATCTCGTTTGGGCCAAAAATGTTTCGAAAAAAAATTTTTTGGTTGATTGTTTTATTTAACGTTTTTCGG
>WNHD01002531.1:0-14736 GCA_011057455.1 Ganaspis sp. Gsp50 | reverse complement strand
TGGCGCTAATACATGTGAAGTTTGTGACGACAGGGGGGGGGGGGGGAAAAAATATGAAAAATAGCGTGACGTAGTTTATTGACAGCCCCATACACGTATTTTTTTATTTTTTTTGCAGAGTTACTAGGATTTGAAAAATTTGGTGTAGAAGCAATTTTTGAGTAAAAATGCTGAAATTTCTTTTTCAAAACGCTACATTTTCTTCAAAAAACAATCAATTTCAATTTTCTCTTTTGATTTCAACAGTACTTTTTATGCTCTTTTTATTTACTTTTTTGGATATTTGAAAAATTAACAAATTGGTTGTCATTTTTTGAAAAATAAAAACTCGATTTTCTAAAAACACCATTTTTATTATATTCACATCAATAATGAGAGCGTATTTTTTTGAATATTTTTGTGAGAATAGGTAGTACTAAAACAAATGTTTTTCAATAGGTTTGATGTCCGCTAAAATGAAAAGTAGCAAAAGAAATTTCTGGCAATATCAAAGTTTGGTATTTTGTTTAACTTAATATGTCATCTTTGAATTAAGAAAATCAGAGAATTGCTGTTGAAACATTTGTTAGAATTTTTTGAGTATTCGTACACATATTTTTTTCTAGAATTCAATTATTGTCTTACAACTTTTTTGATCGAAATTGAAGAAATATAACGACTTACAATTAGAAAAACACTCACTTGAGTAATTCGAGCATCCATTTTATTTGAACTTTAATTAGTACAATTAATGTCATTTTTAGACGGTTTTCATGATTTTTTTAGCATAAAAATCCATTAATTTAAAAATTAAAATGTGTATTTATAAAAAAAGTGAAATGTTTGGATTTCACTTTTCTTTTTTTAATCATTAAAATTTTATTTTTAAAGTTACTTACATCTTTAATTCTTATCATTTACTACTATTTTATTTAAAATAGTTACATACTATTTATTCATTTAAAAATAACAAAATTATTTTATCTGTCCATAATTTATAGTTTAATTTGATAATGAATAAAGTGTATTTTGTAATTTATTTACTGCTGTAAAACGTGTAAAACAATTATGTAATTCAAGAAACACACTTATACAAACTTTACAAAAATACTAAGAAATATGTAAAAAAAATCTCTGACTTTTCGAATTTAAAGATATAGCATTAAATCAACCACAATACCGAACTTTGATATTTTCAGAAACATATCTTTTTGCAACTCTGGCTCTGTTTTAGTGGACACTAAATCTTTTCGAAAGCATTTGTTTTAGTACCAACTAATCACACAAAAATATTCAAAAAAATAAAAATGGTGTTTTTTTAGAAAATCGAGTTTTTATTTTTCCAAACAATGGCCGCCATTTTCTTAATTTTTAAAATATTTTCAATGTTCAAAAGGAAAAGAAAGAGCATCCAAAGCACTATTGAAATCAAAAGTGAAAATTGAAATTGATTGTTTTTTGAAGAAAATGTAGCGTTTTTAAAAAAAAATATTTCACCTTTTTCACTCACTGTTAACTGCTTTTATACGTCAAATTTTTCAAATCCTCGTAACTTTGCAAAAAAAAAATTTCCTGAAATAAAAGAATACGTGCATCCTTATTTTTCACAAGGAATATTCATATTTCATCAGTGTCAATTAAATCTACGACTAGAGGCTAGTTGGTCTGCATGAATTGAAATGGAAGGAGCCTTTAACTTATTAGCTTAGTTTGTTAGCATTTTTTTAGCTTCATTTTGATTGTTTCGATTTATGAACAATAATTTATTAGCATCAATTTGTTAGTTTTGATTTTTTGTTTCAGTCTGTTAGTCTTGATTCGTCAGCTTCACTTATAGTTATTTTCAATTTGTTAATTTCACTTGGATAGTTTCAGTTTGTAAGCTTCACTTAGTTTTAATCTGTTAGCTTCAATTTGTTAGCTTCAATTTGTTAGCTTCGCTTAGTTATTTTTAATTTATTAGTTATACTTAGTTAGTATCAGTTTGTTAGCTTCACTTAGTTTCAATTTGTTATCTTCAATTAGTTATTTTTAGTTTATTAGTTTTACTTAGTTTCAGTTTGATAGTTTCACTTAATTATTTACTATTTTCAATTTGTTAGCTTGTCTTAGATTCACTTTTTGTTTGACTTGGTTAATTTCAATTTGTTAGCTTCACTTGGTTATTTTCAATTTATTAGCTTCTCTAGTTTCAATTTTTTGCTTGATTTGGTTAATTTCAGTTTGTTAGCTTCACTTAGTTATTTTCAGTTTATTAGTTATACTTAGTTCGTATCAGTTTGTTAGCTTCACTTAGTTATTTTCAGTTAATTTCAGTTTGTTAGTTTCACTTGGTTATTTTCAGATTATTAGTTTCACTTAGTTATTTTCAGTTTATTAGTTTTACTTCGTTTCAGTTTGATAGCTTCACTTGGATTCAATTTCTTAGCTTCTCTTAGTTTTAATGTTTTGCTTGATTTGGTTAATTTCAGTTTGTTAGCTTCACTTAGGTATTTTCAGTTTATTAGTTATACTCAGTTTCAGTTTGTTAGCTTCACTTAGATTCAATTTTTTTGCTTGACTTGGTTAACTTCAGTTTGTTAGCTTTACTTAGTTATTTTCAATTTATTAGGAATACTTAGTTAATTTCAGTTTAAAAGCTTCACTTAGATTCCATTTGTTATCTTCACTTAGTTATTTTCAGTTTGATAGCTTCACTTAGATTCAATTTGGTAGCTTCACTTAGTTATTTTCAATTTGTTAGCTTCTCATAGATTCAATTTTTTGCTTGATTTGGTTAACTTCAGTTTGTTAGATTCACTTACTTTCAATTTGTTAGCTGTTCTTTTTGTTTTTTTAATAGATTTAGATTTGTTTAGATTAGATTTGTTTGTTGAGATTAGATTTGTTTGTTGAGATTAGATTTGTTTAGATTAGATTTGTTTGTTTAGATTCAATTTGTTAGCATTACTTAGTTATTTTCAGTTTCTTAGCTTCACTTAAAATTTTCTAGCTTCACTTAAACTCAACTTGTAAACTTCTCTTAGTTTTTTTCGTTTTCTTAGCTACATTTACAATTAGTTTCAGTTTAATAGCTTTTCCTAGTTTCAATTTGTTATTTTCAATGCTTCAATTTTATGTTTAGCTCTATGTTATATTGCTTCAGGTTAGTATGTTATCTTAAAGATTAAATTTGTTTACTTTCTCTCTAAGCTTTAACCTGTTAGCTTTTGCTTGTTAATTTTATTTGAAACCTCTGTGCATTAGTTTCAATTTTCAGCTTCAATTTACCAGATTCGATTTGTTAACCTCTATTTTAGCTTCAGTGTTTTAGTTTTCATGTTTAGCTTCAATTCATTAATTTCAGGTCATTCATTTCAATTTGCTAGATTCAGTATGTCAATTTCAACGATATATATATATATGAAACACACACACACACACACACACATACACGCCATAGTGTATGTAAATATGTATGTATATGCATGTGTGGGTACGTATGTGTGTATATCTGTATACGCATATCTATGTATATGTATAAATAAGTGTCTGCGGGTAAGTTTGTGCTTCTATGACTGCGTGAGTGAGTGTATGTAGCGGGGCGAGAGGAAGTTAAGTTTGGCGAGGGCTCCTACGGGTGAGTACCACTCACTCATTGACTCGTGTACGCCCGCACGTCTGTCTGTCGGTCGGTCGGTCGGTGCCCACCTTCATCCCGATTTACTCACTCACATTCATTCGTTCATTGCCAACACTGTGCTTGCCATCCGATTCATTCGCGAGTTTCGAATTGAACCGATCGTGTGCGTATCTTAACGTTTTGCCGCACTTGCAACAAGTTGAATTATTTTGTGAAAGAAAATGTTATTATTCGGATTTCGAATCATCATCCTAATCGTCATCTCCTCGGACACTGTCTGGATTCAAGGCAGACCCCAACAGTTCAAATCAGGTAAGGAACTTGCTTCTTTTTCCCCACTGGATCTTCTTCCAGATCAATATCACTCTCCTCAGGAAATGGAGAGATGATAATCTCCCAAGTCCTCCCACTGGTTCATAAACATGCGCTATTTTCCTTCGGGAATCAGATTCATCTTGAGTATTTTTCAAGGAATCTCACAAACCCTTGAGCTGTTTATTTTGGGTTTCTAGATGGGTTTAGATTAGGTTTTGAAGAATCTTGTTATCAGATCTCTCCTGATGATGATTTAGTAATAAACATTGAGGTTTTGTTTTTTAGAAACACAAGAAAATTGAAGATGATGAATGAAGTTTTCTTTTCTAGAGCTAAATGAATGTAATTTTAGTTGTTTAATGCTAATCTCTCTAAATCTGAATTAGTCAAATATAGGTAATTAATTCAATAGTAAAAAGTCCGTCACTGATCCAATTAGTTAAATATAACTAATTATTAGTGAAAAATAACTAATTTATTAGTCAAAACATGACCAATTGAATCAGTTACTTTTTACTAATTGAATTAATTATTTTTTTTACTAATTGAATTAGTTATTTTTTACTAATTGAATTAGTTATTTTTTTACTAATTGAATTAGTTATTTTTTACTAATTGAATTAGTTACTTTTTGACTAATGAATTAGTCCTATTTAAGTAATAAATTAGTCATTTTTCACTAATAATTATAGTTATATTTGACTAATTAAATCAGTGACTGACTTTTTATTACTATTGAATTAGTTATATTTGACTAATTCAGATTTAGAGAGATCGAAATACGAATGGCTCGTAAAATAGTAATGGTAATATATCATTATCAATAACAATAGTAATATTATTATTATTATTATTATTATTATTATTTTTATTATTATTATTATCATTATTATTCATATAATAATATTAACTATTATATACTTAATAAAATTAATTATTAATTATAACTGTAATTACAATAATTATAAGAATAACCATTATAATAATAATCAGCTCAAATCAGTGAATAAGAAATGACAGAAGTGTGAATAGAAGAATCTGCCATTTAACGGAAAATGAGTGAAAAGTTAGTTGGTTTGGAAGTTACTGAAAAGTGATTTGGTCTAGAGGGAAATTGCAGCAATCAGAAAGGAAACGAGGGAGAGTTACTGCTGTCAAATGTAGCAAAGTTGCGCGACAACTTGTCAATTAGCGAGACACTTTACTCTTCTTCGATGGTCATCTATCAGGTACAAACGCACCGCGGTTTTTGCCAAGGCACACGAGATGTATGCTGTTCTCAAACAATGTCACTTGATACTCCAATACTAGCGTTTGTTTTCATTTCAACTTTATTTCATGTTTTCATCATTAAGCCAGCATTCAAAGTTAGTTCACTTTCAGTCTTTGGATCGTTTTTCACCATTCAGAGCACAAACTACAAATTTTCCATGCTTTTCTCAATAGTTTCTGTTTCTATTGAAACAATAATATCTTTTGATTCCATTATTAGGCTCCAGTATTAGTTTCTAATTCTTTTTGTTTTCTAAAATTTTTTAGTGGAATTTTCAGCTTTAATTTGATAAATTGAATGTGTCGGTTTCTACTTTTAGCTTTAATTTTTAGGATTTAACTGTTAGCTTTAATTTATTAGCCTCAATATTATCTTCAGTGTTTTAGTTTTAATGGTTATCTTCAAGCATTTCACTTGGGTTTGTTAGTTTCGTTTTTATTTCTCATTTGTTAGCTTTAATTTGCTGATATCTTTTGTTACCTTTTGTTTGCTAATTTTGTAAGTTTATTGTAAAATTAGCTTCAGTTTGGCAATTATAATTTTTTCTTATCTACTTGGTAGTTTTATTATCAGCTTGAATTTTTTCGTTTCTATTTTTAGCTTCAATTATTTATCTTTAATGTGTTCGTTTCTACTTTTATAGCTTCAATTATTTATTTTTAATGTGTTCGTTTCTACTTTTAGCTTCAATTATTTATCTTCCATTTGTTCGTTTATACTTTTAGCTTCAATTATTTATCTTCCATTTATTCGCGTATACTTTTAGCTTCTCTTTGTTCGTTTATACTTTTAGCTTCAATTATTTATCTTCTATTTCTTCGCGTATACTTTTAGCTTCTATTTGTTTGTTCATATTTTAGTTTCAATTATTTAGCTTCCACTTGTTCGTTTTTACTTTTAGATTCAATTATTTATCTTCAATTTGTTCGTTTCTACGTTTAGCAGCAAATATTTAGCTTCCATTTGTTCGTTTCTACGTTTAACTTCAATTATTTATCTTCTCTTTGTTTGTGTATACTCTTAGCTTCAATTTGTTCTTTCATTCTTTAGCTTCAATTTTAATTATCTTCAATTTTTTTATTTATCTTCCATTTGTTCGTTTCTACGTTTAACTTCAGTTGTTTATTTTCAATTTGTTCGTGTATAATTTTAATTTCAATTTATTCGTTTTTATGTTTAGAATCAATTACTTATCTCAAGTTTCTTCATAAAATAGCTTCAATTTGGCGGTTTCTACTTTTAGTTTCAATTATTTATCTTCAGTTTGTTCGTTCATACATTTAGATTCAATTTGTCGGTTTCTACTTTTAGTTTCAATTATTTATCTTCTATTTATTCGCGCATAATTTTAGCTTCTATTTGTGCGTTCATATTTTAGCTTCAATTATTTTGCTAAAATATTGCTAAAATTTTTGCTAAAACTCGTGTGCTTTTGTCTAATAGTTTTCATTTAAAGCTTTAATTTGTTAATTTCCTTTGTAGGCTTTATTTACTTTGCTTGTTTAACAAGTAAGCTTTCGTTTGTTTATTTTACTTACAGCTTCTGTTTTTTAGTTTCAATTTTTAGCTTTAATTCGCGAGTTTCATTTCATTAGCTTCAATTCTAGTTTTCTTTTTTTACATTCGATTTAAGCTTAATTATTTTGAGATATAAAACGTGTAAATGATGATGGCAAGGTGCCTCAAATAAAAGTTCAAAATTTCTTCGTCAAGTAGCGACGTTTCGTTGACTATGATTATTTTTTTATTAATTATTTTGTTGTATTTAATGTTTTGCTTGATTGTTTCAGAATAAATTTTAGTTTCATTTTGTTAGGTTCAATTCTAGCGTCATTTTGTGAGGTTAAATTTGTTAGTTGTCATTTTAGCTTTTATTTGTTAAGCTGAGGTTTTCTTTCTTTTTTTTAGCTTCATTTTATTATTTTGCTTCCTCATAGGGAAGCCTTGTTTATTTTATTATCTTCATTTTTTTGCTTTATTATATAAGTTTGAATGTTTTGTTTCAATTTGATAGTTTCAGTTTGTTTTCATTCTTTTGCTTCAAGTAAGAATAGTTTGTTAGTTCCAATTATTTAGCTTTAGTTTGAAGCTTTAATTTGTCAGCAACAATTGTTCAACTTTAGATTGTTACTTCCTTTTTTAGCTTCAATTAGAAAATTTAAGTTTTTTATTTTCTCTTTTAGCTTTAATTTGTAAACATTAATTTGTTGGTTTTAGTTCTTTGTTTTAGTTTGTTAGCTTCAATTTCTTAGATTCATTTTGAGCTCGAATTTGATCACTTCAGTTTAGTATATTTAAATTATTTATTTAAATTATTAAAATTAAACCAAACTTTAATTTGGTTTTTTTTCGCTAGCTTCAATTTGTTTGCTCTTGTTTGTTACTTTTATTTGTAACTTCTGTGCATCAGTTTCAATGTTTAGCTTCAATTGTTCATTTTTAATGTTTAGCTTCAATTTTTCAGTTTCAATTTTCATGCATCAATTTTGTCTTCAATGTTTTAGTTTTAATGGTTGTCTTCAATCATTTAACTTAAGTTTGTCAGTTTCATTTTTATCTTCAATCTTTCAGCTATAATTTGTTAATTTACTTTGTTCCCTTCCGATTTACTAATTTATTTATATTTAATTACTCATTTAATTTACTAAGCTTACTTTGAAATTAGCTTCAATTCATTTTAATCTTTTCTTCTATTTCGTAACTTCATTATTAGCTTTCCTTGCTTCCGATTGATACTTATCTTCTAAAGTTTCAGTTATTTAATTAGTGTTGTAAAATTCAAATTTTAGCTTTACTTTTTCTATTGTATATACTGAGCTTCCGTTTCCCTACTACGTTTTTAGTTACAGTTTTTTAATTTTTATTTTCAATTTGACATTTCATTGTTAGTTTCCTCTCTCAGTTCAATTTGTTAGCATTAATTTGTTAGCATTAATATGTTAGCATTAATATGTTAGCATTAATTTGTTAGCATTAATATGTTAGCATTAATTTGTTAGCTTCAATGTGTTAGATTCACTGTCAGCTTCAATTTGTTGGCTTCAATGTGTTAGCGTCATTGTCTGCTTCAATTTTTATCGCCTTAGCTCAGTATTAAATTATTTTTACAAATTTATTTTCTTTCTAAGTTTTAATCTGTTACCTTTTGTTTGTTAATTTTGTTTTCAACTTCTGTGTATTAGTTACAATTGTTAGCTTCAATTTGCCAATTACGCTTTGTTGGCCTCTATTATAGCTTCAGTGTATCAGTTTTGATTGTAGCTCTTTTTTGTTAACTTGAGGTTGTTCGTTTAAAGTTGATAGCTTCAATATGCCAATTTCAATTTCAATTTCAATTTCAATTTCAATTTCAATTTATCTGCTTCAATTCGTAGCTTCGTTTTTAGCTATAAATTGTCCAATCCAAAGTAGCTGAAGTTTGTAACATTTATATTGTTCTAACAATAATATAACATTTTTCGTTGTCTGAAATCTAATTTTGAACGCCTCTAAAGAAAATTTGGCAGTATTTTAAATTCCCTTACTTTTTGACAATGGAAAATGGTAAAACTATCGTTAGTGTGTGTTCTTTTCTTGATGGTCAATGATTCAGGATAAAGTGGCGATTAATTGTGACAAGGAGGGGTTTTAAATTATGATTGGTTATCATGTTCTCTTAACAGGTATGTAAACTCACTGCACAACGTCCATCCTAATTACTTGTACCGAGAACATTAATGCTGCGACGAGAGGAGCGAAAAACTAGTACAAATTATCTGCAAGAGAAGAGACGAAAGGGAGAAATGGAAGTCGCTAGAGTCGTGAATGATTTTTTTGTGTTTGTCCACTAACTAAATGCCAGCTTGACTAATGTCGTCGTTTTTCTCTTCATGTGCGGAACTAGTGTGAAAAATGCGAAAAAGACACGTTTAACGAGCATACGACACTGATCTAACGATGATTGACCAAACAGTGAATCAAACATGTAGTAAATACCAAATATCGAATAATGTAATATAAAGGAATCGTGTCTCATTATGTAAAGGATCTTTCCATTTTTTAGTAATAAATTTAATACAAAAAGTACTAAAGTATTTATTGGCAAAAATGTACAAAAAAATAGATTAATAAGCACTATAGGGTAATCATAAACATACAGTTTCTAAAAGGAAATCTCTTCTTTCTCTTCCCTTCCTTCTTGTTCTTCTCTTTCTTCTTTCTTCTTTCCTCTCTTCCTCTCTTCCTTTTTCCTCTTCCTCTTCGTTTTCTTGCGATTCTGACCATGTGTGGCCAAGTGAGAGAAAGTTATAAAGCGCCTAGAATGGTGCAGAAGTGGAACAAAGCCGATCTATGGAGAATGGTTAGAAACTTGATGGCAATTTAAAGTGAGCCTCGGAATGGGTCCTTGGCGAGCTGTAGATCGCTCGTGAAACTTTTTCGGCGGAACGCCCTGTCACGGGTACAAATTACGTGGTTCCAAGTACAGCAGAATCAGTGATGGAAATTTGTTAATTGGAGTCTGCGGAAAATCGATGCCTGCTACTGCAATGCGTTAACTCATAGAATTACTAGGATCGGCAGGCCATAATTTGTGGGTAGTGGATGGGTCTTCTGGTGGGAATGAAAGGAGAACAAAGGAAGCAAGTAGAAAGACCAAGAGGGAGCAAAAGTTTCTTGCACGGGGTAGTTGCTTCGTGACCAACGACCAAGCACAGAGCGGATCCAGGGAGGAGCACGACTATAATCTCTTTTGACATTTCTCACTAACCGTAACCTCCAACCTTAACCCCTTGTGTTCTTCCTTGGTAATTTTAGGATTACCGTACAACGTGAGGAAGAATCAGGGACCCGGCGCCACGTCGCTGACTACTCTTCCACACACCTGTTCCTACCCACAGTTTAAGGCTCTAATCGTTAAAAATCGTGACTTTGCCTTTTAAAGGATTCTACAAGGATTTACTCGGCACATATATTCTTCTGCGTTAGGGAGAGACCGGGGCTATTTGCAACAGTTTTTAGAATATCGTAGGAGAGATTGGGGTTAGATGTAACAGTTTTTGGAATATCGTAGGAGAGACCGGGGTTAGTTGTAACAGTTTTTAGAATATTGTATATGTTTTGGAATATATCAAGTCTTTACAAAATAATACTTTGTATTAAATATATAAATATATAAATCGATAGATCAATTGTTCATACGATAAATAAGAGGGAAGAAAATATTTTAAAGTACATATTTTCCACACAATAAATGCTTTTCTTAAAAAAATCGACTGTTACAACTTGCCCCAGCTTGGGGCTAGTTGTAACAGTAGCGGGGCAAGTTGTAACAACAATAAAATCGTGTATTTTTAGCTCTTTTGAACTGTTATTTTTTAAAGATAAGTATTAAAATACGTTTTTTACAACATCTTATCGTATGAGTGAACTTTAACGTCTTCAAACTTGAAAGTTTTTAAATATATGTATGATAAAATCAAAATTATCAATTTTTAAATTATCAAAATTATCAATTATTACAAAATTAACTTAAGTTTAAAATAAGTTTTTCAGAACATCTTACTGTATTTAATAGACTTTAGACTTTATTATCTTTTAACATAGTATGTCAGCTACTAAAAAAGTTATTATAAATTCAAAAACATCGAATTAACGAACTATGAGATTAACTTAAAAATTAACTAACATCCAAATCAGAATTAGTCGAATATAACCAATTTAATAGTAAAAGGGTAGTCACTGATTCAAATAGTAATATTTGAAACTATATACACGGAAAAAAATGGTATGGTTGCTCCAACCATTTATATGGATAAATACGTCCCAACCATACATCCGGTTGGCATATCCATATCCATGGTTGACACATCCATATCTATGGTTGGTACAACCATATCAAAAGTTGGTACGTCCATATGAATAGTTGGCTTAACCATATATATGAATGTTTCAACTAGAGAATATGGATGGGACGTATTTATCCATATATATCATGGTTGACACAACCATTCCTTTTTTTCCGTGCTTAAAAAAAATATTTGAAAATACTAAAAATGCGTTTCTTTATATTATTAAGGGGGAAAAAAGTTGCAAACTCCAGCGTCATCGTAAAATTGATTACAGCAAAGTTACTTAACGAACAGGGATCACAGTTCGTCCACTTTTTTACCTAATCCCCTTTTTTGCCATTATTTTCCCTTTTTCTTGAGAATTCCCTAAAACGCCTAAAAATCAAGTATTTTCCCCCCTTTTACCCTATTTTTTAATACGTTTTTTTAAATAATTTTTCAACAATAATACTTCAGACTGCTTAAAAATACTACAAATATTTAAAAATTATTCAAAATATTTAAAAATACTTAAAATTATTCAAAAATACTTCCAATATTTAAAAACATTTCAAAATATTTTTTAAAATACTTAAAACAACTTTACAATACTTCAGACTACTTCAAAGTACTTCACAAAATTTAAAAATACTTTAAATTACTTTAAAATATTTCCAAATACTTCCCAACACTTTAAAACATTCAAATATACTTAAAATTAGTTTAAAAAAAATTTTAAATACTTAAAAATTCATTTTTATTACTTTAAAAGACTTCTAAATATTTGAAAATACTTCAAAATAGTTCAATTTTCTTTAAAACATTACTATTTTAAGTATTAAATAAGGTATACAAAATGTTCAAAATATTTCAGATTTAATATTTCAGTTTTAAATTGTTTTTAGTATTTTATGTATTAAATAAATAGTATGAAAAGATTTTAAAATATTATTTTTGAAAAATAGTTTGAAGTATTTTAAACATATTTCAATTTCATTAAAGTATTTTAGAGTGTTTTTAAATATTTTGAAGTATTTTAAGTGCATTTAAATTATTTTTAAGTATTTTTGAGTGTTTTGAAATATTTCGAAGTATTTTAAGTGAATTTCAATTTTTTAAAATTATTTTTGAGTGTTTTCAAATATTTTGAAGTATTTTAAGTATACTTCAATTTTTTAAAAGTATTTTTGAGTGCTTCTAAATATTTTTCAGTAATATAAAATATTTTGCAGTATTAGGAAATATTTTGTAAGTATAGAAAATTATTTTTTTTCCAAAGTCCGTTTTTTGTGGAAGAAAATCCCCATTGTTAAAATTATAAATCGCCTTTGCACCTAAGATTGAACGAAAAAACGACTGTGATCCTTGAACGAATCTTAAATTAAGATGTTTTGGTCTGAAATATATTAAAAGTGACTACGTAGTTATTTAAAGTGTCTGAAATTAAGATGGTATTGTCTGAAACATCTTCATGTAAGATACTTTTATAAGTAACCTTGTAGTCGCTTTTAAGGTACTTTTTTCAGTTTTTTTTTTTATACAAAAGAAAAACGTTACTTTATGTGAAACATTTATTCAAAAACTCACCAGGAAGATAAAAAAATCAAACTCTAAACCAAGATCGAAAAACTAAAATCACCTGAATCGAAATTTTTAAAATCACATCTGCTTTTAAAAATGGAATCAAATGGAATCAAATCTGGATTTTAAAAATGCATCGACATGTAAACTCAAATCTGACTTTTAAATATGGATGGAAATTGTTGAAATGAAATGTGGATTTTTAACAACACTCTCTAACTTCAAAAACGCGAGTTTCTACTTATGTATAAAAAATCATCCACTGCACTTAAAATAGTGAAGTTTCAAAAGAAGTTTTCACTTGCTGTGTAATTTTCACTTATTTTAAGTTAATTCTCACTTACTTTAGGTTAATTTTCGCTTATTTTAAGTGCAGCACTTTTGACGCAAAATAAATGGAATCCGTCTTATTTGGATTTAGAAAATAGAACCAATTCTAAAAAATGAATATTCGGAATCGTGATTTCATTTCCGAAAAAGCTGAATGTCGATTTCTAAGAAAAATATGAAATATACAGCAGAATGGAAAGCTTGATAAAACGGTTTTAATGATAATGGAGTTAATCCTGAAAAAAGAGAGAGCATTTATTAAAGATTTTATTATATAGATGCGCTGCTGGGGCTAAAATAAAGGGGGAAAAAAGTGACAAGAGGGTTTTATACACGTGACGTCTTCTGGCTTGTATGCGTGCTCATCCGATGTCTGACAGCCTATATAATCGAGAGCAGTCTCTTGGAAAGGTTAAAAATCATTTCCATGCCGAGGTTCCGGTGCGGGGAATACTTGACCATGTAACGCCCATCGCGTTCGCATCATCGAATTTTTTCAATCGACCGTAATGGCGTCCGTGATCATCGATGCAGCATAACGTTCGTCGTCGATATAAATAATAACGTCCCGATACACGCCAAAACATCCAGGCACTATAAATTCTCAAACTATCAAATTTTATTAAACGCATTATTTTTTTTCAAACGCACCCAAAGTCATTTATTATTCAGCAGTTTCAACATTTATACTCTTTCCTTCATTTTACGCTTTTTTAATTTTTACGCCTTTATGCTTACGCTTTTTTAATGCTTACAATTTTTTCATTTTTACATTTTTTCAATGCACGGTTTTTTAATGTTTACTCTATTTTAAATTTTTACGCTTTTCTTATTTTTATGCTTATTTTATTTTTACGCTTTTTCAATGATTACTCTTTTTTTAATGTTTACTCTTTTTTTAATGTTTACTCTTTTTTTAATGTTTACTCTTTTTTAATGTTTACTCTTTTTTAATGTTCACTTGTTTCAATGTTTACTCTTTTTTACTGTTCACTCTATATCAATGTTGACTCTTTTCCAAAGTTCTCGCATTCCTGGACGAAAATCCCTTCGGAGGCGTCAAAATTCATAAAGAACGCATCATAAGATGATTTTGCGACATACACCGGAACGCCGATTACAACAAACCGTTGCGATACAGTGATTGTTGACAAGAGTGCGGAAGGTGAGCAGCGAGTAGACAGAGAATGTGTGAGGGGCGAAGACTAGCGGCGCAACGACGTACTAAAAAGACGTACAGACTGGGAGGCGAATTGAAACCTATATGTAAACACTGTATGCATAGTTGGCGCTTTGGTGTAAGATGCCAACTGCATTGTACAATTTCTGAACATGAATATTATTTCTTGGAAAATACTCTCTCATTATTGATGAGAATGTAAAAATTTCCAAAAGTGTCACACGACACCCAATGCATTGTTAATTTTTCAGGTTGTCTGCAACTAACCAAAAAAAAAATTCCCTGATATTTCCAGGTTTTCCAGGTCTCTTCAAATTGTTTTTCCAGGTTTCAAAAATGGACAGAATATGTTACAAAAACTACATTAGTTAACTTTAATTTTGTATTTAAAGAACAAAATAATTATTTTGAATTTATAAATAAAAATTTTAAAACACTTTATTTATTATTAGTTATTCTGCGAACAAATTGACAAATAAAATATTACAGCAACTTTTTTAACGCAAAAATTTCTGCTTCAATACGAACAGCTTCGTTCAAAACCTTCTGCTTTTTCTTCGAATATTTTTAAATTGTTTATTAATCGTTGAGAATTTGTTGATTGCTCATCCTCTTTTTTCTTATTTTATTTGTTCTGTTTTAAATCTTC
>WNHD01002530.1:0-31861 GCA_011057455.1 Ganaspis sp. Gsp50 | reverse complement strand
ATTAATTTTAATCAAAAACAGTTTATTCAAGGGTCATTTTTTAGCAAATTTTATAAGCTTTCCAACGATATGTTTAAAATTTATATACGCTAATTTTTAATTGATTCATCACTGTTTAAAAGCTGACATGTTTTTAATACGAATTTTGCAAGTGATATCTCAATTTTGTCCGGTAGTGTATATGATTCAGAATTTATAAAAATTAAAATCATTTTCTTTTCTTTTCCTAAACTGTCTTTATAAAAATAGTATATAAAATCTTCCTTTAACGAAAAATAACAAAATAAGAATATCAAATAAAATCTAAGCATATTACACTTGGTTTTTTGTATCGAAGTTCCAAAACTTTAATCGAACTTCCGTGTACGAAATATCATCTTCACGCTCTTCTACGGTTGCCATCCACGTTCCGTCATAGTTTAAGGCAATTTTTGTTACTTCCGTATTAACAATCACTGCGTTTCGTTCTTGGGATATTAAATTTTGTGACGTTATATTAACCTGAAATTTCGATTATTATTTTTAGTGATAATTCAATTCATTTATTTGTATAAATCGTATTATTATATAAATCATACTATTATATAAATATATTATTATATAAATCATATTATTTACTTTATTTTTTAAAATAAAGTTTAAACTATATTTCGTTTAAGTTTAAACTCTATTTAAAAATTATATTTCGTTTAAGTTTAAACTATATATTTAAAAACTATATTTTGTTAATGTTAATTGAAAAATATTGTAACAAAAAAAAGAAGCAAAATCGTTTGTAAATACTTACATTGTATAATAGATTTTTTGTGTGTATGTCATAAAATTGAACGAAACCAGTTCGACTGTTTAAAACGATACAACCAGTTCGCGGGTCAACAATTAAACCAGCGGGAAATAAATTTTTCGATGAACTTACAACGCCCCAGGTAAATCTTTGAATTACGGACGTTAGCTTCAGCTGTGGATTCACAACCGAAATTCCTGCAATTTTTGAAAAATGTAATTAAAAACGGAATTAAAAACTGCAAATAAACATGAATAAATTAACTCCCTGTTTAGGAAAGCAATAATATTATTTAATTTAAGACAATACAAATAGACAATGAGACAAATAGACAATAATACAAGTAAACAAAAAAAAATAGACAATAATAGAAAAGAAAAAATATATTATAAGAAAATATTCACCGTTATCCAAAGTGGAAATAGCAATATAAATGTTTCCAGGAGCAATTGTAATATGTTTAATAGGTGCAGGTAAACGTGGTAAAAATGCTTTATTCTGCGTATTCGAGAGTGTCCATTTTACCAATACACATTCCCCACCTCCTGTGTACATGTGACCACCTGTCGAGGATTTATGAAAACAAATTAGTAAAAATAAAACAATATTCTCCAAATCATTTAATTCAAAAGTTTCCAAATCTATAATTACTGTACATAGTTTTTTTTGTAACATTGTGCAATAAATATATAAATATAAAATATTATATATAATGTAATATAATAATATAACATAATAATATAATATAATATATTAATATATAAACTAAAACATCTAAACCAGATGACTTTAATTTAATAATAGATAATTTACAGATTTTAGATTTATTTCAAATTAAAATTTAACTACCTGATTTACTGAAAGCTATAATAGTAACTGGCAAAGTATGCCAGTGATACACCGATTCTACTGGTTTTTGGTATAAATTTTTCATTAAAACAACTCGTCCACTTGAATCTCCAACTGCAACGCATTGGTCATCTGGATGACCAGCGATGCAAGTAATTGTCCTATTTATTTTAGTGCTGTTTGAAAAACCATTCAAAATTAATTAAACAAGAAACAAGAATTTGTAAACTTAAAAAGTAACTTTATATACAAAATTAAAAAGTAAAATGAAGAGTGAAATAAAGAGTAAAAAAAAAGAATAAAATAGAGTAAAATAGAGTAAAACAAAGAAGAAAATAAACAGTAAAATAAAAAGTAAAACAAAAAGCAAAATAACAAATATTAAACAAAAAAATAGTTTTAAATAAACATTATTATCTAAGTAAGGGGCGCATGAAAATCCCCCAACATTGAATTTGTTACAATTTCTGCGGTTTCGAACTGGACCAGCTAGAATTTCTGTCATCGAATTTTATAAAGTAAAATTTATATTAAAATTAATTTTTAAATTTAAGAATTTTTATTCAACAGAAGTAGTATTTACTTAAAGGAATTTTTATTTAGTCGAACTTTTCTATAATAGACTCTCTATTTTATTTAATTTTTATTTACAATAATTTCTATTTAACAGAATTTAAATTCTACAAAATTCTCATAAGACAGAATTTTTAATAAATATAAATATTTTTTAATCTTATTTTCAATAAAGAGAATTGCACTTAACAGAATTTTGATTTCACAGAATTGGAATTTAAAGGAATTTTGATTTAATAGAACTTTTATTTAACTGAATTTTCATTTAAAAGAATTCCGATGCAACCAAATTTTTAATTAACAGCCTTTTCATTTAACAGAATTTTGAATAAATCGAATTTTTAAAAAACAGATTTCTTGTTTCATCGAAACTTTATTTTTCAGATTTCTCAAATGTACGAATTGTCATTTGATATAAATTCTAAAACGCCGAATTTTCCTTTGACCGAAGTAGCAAATGTTCGAACAAATATCCGATCGAAAAGTTTTAGCGGGAATTTCAAAATTAGCCAATCAGAAATAGTCAAGAAAATTGTGAATGGTTAATTTTGAAATTCCTGCTAAAACTTTTCGATCGGATATTTGTTCGGCCATTTGCTATTTCGGTCAAAGGAAAATTCGGCGTTTTAGAATTTATATCAAATAACAATTCGCACATTTGAGAAATCTGAAAAATAAAGTTTCGATGAAACAAGAATTCTGTCGTTTAAAAATTCAATTTAGTCAACATTCTTTTTGAGTTTTAGTTGGTACGTAAGTACGAAAGGGTTATTGCTTGTACACTGTATTTAAAATAAATAAATAAAATAAAATAAAAAATAAAATTCTGTTAAATGAAAAGGCTGTTAATTAAAAATGTGGTTGTATCGGGATTCTTTCAAATGAAAAATCCTTTAAATTCGAATTCTGTGAAATCAAAATTCTGTTAAGTGCATATTCTCTTTATTAAAAATAAGATTAAAAAACATTCATATTTATTATATATTATCATATTATTATATATTATCATATTATTATATATTATCATATGTATATATTAAAAATTCTGTCTTATGGATATTCTGTAGAATTTATATTCTGTTAAATAAAAATTATAGTAAATAAAGATTAAATAAAGTAGAATGTCTGTTATATAAAAGTTCGACTAAATAAAAATTCCTTTAAATACTAATTCTGTTGAATAAAAATTCTTAAATACAAAAATGAATTTTAATATAAATTCTACTTTACAAAATTCAATGACATAGAAATTCTAGCTGATCCAGTTCGAAACTGCAGAAATTGTAACAAATTCAATGTGGGGGATTTTCATGCGCCCCGGAATTTTCTATAGAATTTGAAAACGAGTTGCTACAGAATTAGAACTATTTAATTAACATATCAATCGTTTAGAATACTACTATCCTACTTTTTCAATTTAATTAAAAACCTGGTTGAAGTACACGTTTTATCAACGATTACAAAAAAATTAATTCGTCATCAAGCGTTATACATTTAATAACGTTATAATTTAAACATTTTAATAACGTAATGTTATAGGCATTTTTGCATAAAATTGGTTTTATGATATTTGTTAAATAAAATACGTTTCAAGAAACCCTTTGAGATATAGATTTAAAAGAGAAAAATAAACAGAAAAATATTTTCAATTGAAATCGTTGATCAAAAACGTTGCCAACTTCAAATTCGTATTAAAATTGCTTCAGATATTGAAACTTTTTCAACAAAAACTCACCCTTTAATAGATAATTCATTAGCAGGATCTAATATACAAACTGTGTTTTGTTGACCCACAGCAATCAAATTGTCTCCGAAATTCCCGACAATATCAATATAATATGCGTTACATTCTCTCCTAAAAATTGTTAAAAAGATATTAAACAACACAAAAACTATTAACGAATATTTATTATCGTGCGTAAGATTCATCAGCTTAAAAATATACTACAATCAAGATTAATTTATATAAATATTAATTTGCTCACGTTATTGTCTTGGACATGATACATGATTCTCCTTTCAAATTATACACATCGAAACAAATTTTATCCGGATCGTCGACAGTGTAGCTAATAAGAACATGTTGAACAGGTTTCCCTTTTTTATTTTTGTATTTTATAATGTGGAAGTACTTTATCTTCAAGTCTTTCGAATCATCTAATTCCAATTTCTAGTAAACACGAAATTAATGCATTATTTCAATTGTCAGATAAGTTACAAAAATACATTTTAAAAATTTATACGTACCAGGTTTGAAGTTATCAGACCACTGTGACAATCCCAAAAAATTAACTGTCCTGTATTAATGCAACCAACAACTGTAGTAGGAAACGTTGGATGTAATGCGATTCCAATTATTCTACTTTCAGCTTGTTCAAACTCTCGAACAAAATCTCCAGTTTGAGCACTGTAGGCTCTGATTGTTTGTTTCCATATAATAAACAAAGCTCTGCACCAAAGAAAAGTATTTAAGCATGTGTGTACAAAAATTATGATTCTGTTATTTAAGGGATGTCCTTATTTAAGTTTTAGTTTTCGGAATAAGTATTTTTGTTTACTTCTATATATTTGCAATGTAAGTCAGGAGCACAGAACTTAACTATACATTTTTATTTACTAGATTTACCTGTTCAGATATAAGTTAATGTTTATTAACTTTAATGTTTATAACGAATTATTAATATAATTCGTTATTAATATACATATCGATTAATATATAATTAGTATAGTTATTAGTATATAGTAAATAAATGACAAGAGTGCACAAATTTGAGGTTAAGGAATTTCAAAACATTAAAAAAACTTGCAAAAATACGTACTCCCCGTCAGTGGAAAATAATGGTCGATGATCAATAATACTTCCGCCTCCTTTCTTTTTCAATACTAAATCATCTGAGCATGAATTATCCAAATTTTCGTGATTTGAAGATTTGGATACCGATTTCAGTCTCATCTTTTGAGGTTAAGTTTCACAACAATTTCACTAAATTTCTTTCTTTTGTAAATAAATTATTTGTACTAAATATCTATGACGAGTAAAAGAACGTGGAAATAACACTTATTTGCACTTTAATTGTTAATTACTTGAATATTTAGACTCTTTACACTTATAACACGTGTTAATCATATATAATACCGGATTCAGCATTCAACCATCCATGCACTGGTTGTAAAAGACATTTCTTCTTTACCGACAAAAGTCGCACATATGCATGCAAGCATGCCTGTCCAATTGCCTACTTTAGGCGTTCAATACTAATTCTTTATTTATTAGACCTTTTCATTTCAAGTCGGAAGTATATTACACGCATGCGCAAAGAGAAAACATGTCATCTGTCATTTTTGCTCTAATGCTTAGGGCCGAAATTTTTGACGTCTGCGCACTAAAAACTTTGCGAAATGAAAAGGTCTATTAACAATTTATAATAAAAAAACCCCGTCTAAATAACTTTTTAAAATCTTTTTTAACTAAACGTGTAATTAATTACAAGTCCAAAAATAGAGGATTGTTTTTATTTATTTGGATTCTTTGTATGTACATAAATTAAATTAGCAACAAAAGTTTAAAATAATATTTTTAATTAACATAGTCCTATAAACATGGTTATTTTACATTCAGTGTTTTTTGCAGATTTAACACATCTCTGCAAGATTAAAGTTTAAAGAAAAAAAATATTGTACAAATAATAAAACTTAAACCGGTTTGGTGCCGAGTCAGAAATAAATTCGTACAATAAAAAACGAATACATTTTCGATTATAAGAACTCATTTCAATTAATAAATAAAAGGATTTTTTTAATTTAATGGGAGTTACGTCATTTAATCGTAAATATTATTATTGGTTTCCGTGTTTCTCAACTATGCTACGCATGAAGAACCAAAATTCAATGTTCAAAACGAGTCTCTTTATCTTATGATGATTGAGAAAAAATTAATTGTAGTCTGTAAATTACTGCCATTCATAATATGAAAATGTTAATTAAATGGCTATTTAATCAATTTCTATTTCGAAAATAGATCCCATCAATCTTTATAGTAAAAATTATTCATCATTTTTCTTTTTTTGTTTCAAGTTATTTTTTGCTTTCTAAAACACAATCGAAAAAATAAATAAGAAAAATAAATAAAAAGAAAAAAATAAATAGAAAAAATAAATAAAAATAACAAAAATAAAGAAGAAAAAGTAAAAATAAAAAATAAACAAGAAAAATAAATAAAAATAAATAAGAAAAATAAATGGAAAACATACGTTAAAATAAAGAAATAGAAATTGTATAAATACATATATAAATATAGATAAAAATAAACAAAATTAAATTTTAAAAAATGAAATAAATATTCAAAAATAAATCAAATAAATAAATAAATGAAATATAAACTAATAAAAATCTGCAAATTCAATATTACAAATGATTTCAAACTCGTTAGATTCTTTTTAATAAAATATAAAATAAATGAAACCCCAAAGTCAAAAAGTAACTAATCAACTAAAAAATATTATATTTAATCTTAATAATAAGTTATTTTTTGTTTTTCCATAGATTTTCACTGTAAGTACATTCTTTGTACATAATACATTTTTAGAATCTGAGGAATTAAAAATCGCGACTTTTTTGAAAAATAAAAAAAAAATGTAAAAACGCAATTTAAAAATAATAGGTATTATTTTTATTTACTTTTAAAAATAAAATACTTTTTATCGTATTCAGTTTTTTTTAAGTTTATCATTGTTATGATGTTACACGTATTGTAGTATAATAAAAAATAAACTGGGAAGTTCAGAAAATTATTATTATTATTATTTTATTCTGAGCGAATAAAAACTTAAAATTCTTATTGCATGTGGGAAATGCCTTACTTCTAAAGTGGAATTCCCGAAGCTATGCGAATTAAATAATTGGAAAACTGAAAGGATTATCTTATTTAACATCTGACCTTATATTTATTCATTAAAGACTCATAATTAGTTCTTGAATCAAAGTGGATTTCATTCATGATTAAAATCACGTACTCATAACATTCTTACTGCAATCACGTGAATGTTGCGTTACGAAAATCTATTTTTCCAAACACTCTATGGAATTATGTAAAAAACATTTCTTTTACGAAAACAAAACCAAAAACTGGCTTTATTATTTACGAATATCACTGTTTAATATACCCAAAAGAAAATTATAAAATTCAAAAAAAGAGAGTAAAAAATTACAGTGAGAAGAACAAAAGTGCTATACACATTTAGTAAAATTAACTCAAGAATCTGGTAAAATCAAAAAGTAGTATATTTTAAAAAAGTAATTGGTAAATTTAACCAAGTGTTTATTCTAAATGTAACCAAGCTCTGAGTAAATTTTACCAAAGAAAAACTAGTAATCTTTTTTCAACCATTTACTTGGTTAACATTACCAATTATTTTTCTCCACCCTGGTAGTATTTTTTACTATAAAGAAATTTACTTACAACAAAAATCAAGATCGCCAATTTTTGTAATGTCCAATAATTTTGTTAATTATTATATATTTGGTAACTTTTTTCGTTTCTTTACAATTTATCCGAAATTTTCAAACTAGTTTTGGGTACATGACCGCCGTTGAGTCATTGAACCTGACCTTGAAGAACCGGAACGAATGGTTTTTCAAGAGAATGAGAATTTTGCAATTTTAGCACGAATCTGGATTATCAAAATTGTGAGCAAAAAATCTAGAAACAAGATTTTTTGGAATTATTATATTATCATATTTCTTAAGAATAGGATTTGGTAAATGAACAAAAAACAAAATGAATGGAGAGGCTTTTTTCGAAAGAAGGTACAATATATTTGTCTATTAAAGGTGTAAAAAATCAAGAGACTATTTTATATGTTTTACTGAATATCTTTCTCAGAAAAAGAAATGGGAAATTCCCAGTGATCACTCGAGACCAGGGTCGTTGTAAAATAAATTTGTTCGCTATCCTTGACCAATCAATTGTCATTCCCGGGAATGTGTATGTATTCTTGTCGCAAATCAGATCAACTTAATGTTTTCAAATTTATTAAATTAATTTTGAAAAAAATGTATTTTTTGTTATTTTTTTAAAATTTTATTTTTATTCTTTTCTATTCTTTTCTATTAATTTTTATTATTATTATTTTTATTATTATTATTATTATTATTATTATTATTATTTTTATTATTATTGTTATTATTATTATTATTATTGTTATTATTATTATGATAATGGGTATCCATTATTATTCTTATTATTATTTTTATAAAATCATTATTTTTATTATTATAATTTTTATCAAATTCAATAATAATAATTTACAAACAGAGAAATTTTTTGCAAATAATTGCCATTCATTATTATTGAATAATAATTATCAACAGGTGTTGTTCAGGTTTATTTTCTTGTTTTTTAATTGAATAAGAAATTCATACGCCGAAAAAAGAGGAAAAATTTTAACTTGAAGGAATATTTGTTAATTAATTTAAAATGCACTTAATTTGTCGCATAGTTATCAAACATTAATGGAGAGATTTTTCCGCATTTTTTTCTGCGCGAGTTGACAGTTGTTGTTAATTGAAAAGGAAGAAACCAAAATTGAAGTATAACACCTGATAGAATTTATTTTTAATAATGATATAATAAAAAGATACTGACAATGAGAAGAAGAAAAAGCAGATAACAATAGAAGCAGAAAGAAGAAAAGGAACTAAGAATAATATATATATTATGAAGAATACAAACAGTATAGGAAGAGAAAGAAGAAGAAAAAGGAGAAGAAGAGAAAGATGAAAATATAGAAGAAAATGAAGATGTTGGTTATGCAAATGATAATGAAGATGAAGAGGAAAAATAATGAAGCGGAACAAAGAGAAAGCGGAAGAAATTACTTAATAAAGTGCAACAATAAAGATGACGAAGAAGAAGGAAAGGAAGGTGAAGATGATAATGTTGGTGAAGGTGAAGATTACAATGAAGGTGAAGATTACAATGAAAATGAAGATAATTAAAAAAGTGGAGATAAAGATGATAATAATAATGAAGATGAAGACGACAACCAACATGAAGATAATAATGAAGATGGAGGTAAAGATATTAAAGAAGATGATAATGAAGATGTCGATGAAGATAATAATGATAATGTAGATGTCAATGAAGATAAAGATAATAATGAAGATGATAATGAAAATAAAAATGAACACTGCAAAAACAGGAGTCTTATTTTAAGACGTTTAGACATTTAAGATTTATTCCTGATTGGTGGAAATAACGTAAGATACTTCCTTATTGGTCCAAATTTTAAGACGCCAATAAACGTTTTAAAAATTACCACTTAAACGTCTTAAAAATGACCACTTAAACGTCTTAAAAATGACCACTTAAACTTCTTAAAAATGACCACTTAAACGTCTTAAATCAAGACACCTGTTTTTGCAGTGAAGATTACAATGAAGATGGAGCTAAAGATGAAAATAATAATGACGATGAAGATAAAGATTAAGATGAAGATGAAGCTAAAGATGAAGATAATAATGACAATGAAGATGAAAATTGAAATGAAGATGAAGATAACAACGAATATGATAATAATAATAATGAAGAGAATAATGAAGAAGGAGGTAAAGATGACAATGAGGATGAAGATATTAATGAAAATGAAGATGATAATGATAATGAGAACGAAGATTACAATGAAGGTGGAGCTAAAGATGAAGGTAATAATGATGATTGAGGTGAAGAAGATAATAATAAAAATGAAGATATTAATGAAGATGATGATGACAATCAAGTTAGCGATGAAGATGATAATGAGAATAAAGAAGATAATGGAGATAAAGACGTAAACGAACATGAAGATAATAATGAGGACAGAGATGAAGATAATAATTATAATAAAGATGACGATAAAGATGAAGATATTAATGAAGGTGATAATCAAAATGTCGATGAAGACGGTAATGATAATGAAAATGAAGATGATATTATCACTGTCATGAAGATAAAAGTAAAGATGCATATAAAAATGAAGACGAAGATGATAAAGAAGATAAGAAAATGATATAGATGGAGATGAAGATGATAGTTAACATGTAGATGACAATGTAGATGAAGATATTAATTAAGATAAAGATAATAATTATAATGTACATGAAGATTATACAATGAAGATGGAGCTAAAGCTGAAAATAATAATTAAGATGACAATGAAGATGAAGATGATAGCGAATATGCAGATAATAATTAAGATAATGATGATAATGATGATGAAGATAATAACGAATATGAAAATAATAATGAAGATGAATTTAAGTATAATAATGATAATGATGATGAAGATAACAACGAATATGAAAATAATAATGAAGATGAAGATGAATTTAAGTATAATAATGAAGATTGAGAAAAAAGAGATGATGATAAAGATAATAATGAAGATAAAGATAATAATGAAGGTTGAGATAAAGATAAAAATATTGATGAAGATAAAGATATTGATGAGGATGAAGATATTGATGAAGATGAAGATGAAAAGAATAGTGAAGATAATAAAGTTGACAAAGATAAATATAAAGAAGAAAAAGAACTTTTAAACTGCTTTATTAAAATTCGTCTTCTATCTTAAATAAAACAAAAAACTACAAATTGTTTCGTAAACTAAAAATAGATTGAAATTTTTGAATTACAATCGAATTATTTCGAGAAACGAATATTCTAATCAACTTTTGTCAGTTTAAAATTAAATTCGTGAAGTAACTGAAAACGTGTTCGTTCAAACGTTATCGGAATATTTAATTTTTTTAACAATACATTCAGAACACATCTGATGATTACAAAATAATAAATGTTCGAATAAGTATGACGTCTTTTTTGAAACCAGAGACGATGAATTTAACGGAAAAAACTCCAAATTTTTGTCAGGAAATACTTTTTTTAAAGACTTGCATTTTTAACTTATGTGTTAAACAAATAAAACTGGATTTTATCTCTTCATTTACTTAAAACGTTAATTGCATTTGCACTAGTCGGTGTACAGAAAGCTTTTTAAACTTACAGAATTTAATATAAAAAAGTCCTTTTACGATATTAACTAATTAATAAAATCATTTATTATAATTATCAATATAAACATGAATAATTAATAAATAAATCCATTTATATGAGTATCAATAGACATAAATAATTAATAAATATTTCCATTTATTACAAGTAACAATAAACGTTAATAATTAAGAAGTGAAGTAACTTTTTTTCAGTGTCAATAGACATGCATACAATTAATAAATCAATTTATCATCAATTTATCAATTTTTCAATTTATATCATAATGTATTATATGTGTTATTTTATACAAACAAACTGATCTCAATTTTTTAAATTGTAACCCAAAGTACCAAAAACTGTTTAAAAACCAACTGATACTTCTAATTTTATTACACAATCAACAATCGATTTTTATGATTCAACTGTTAGATTGTCATTTTATATAAATAACGAGAAGAAATCTGTTTTTCTATTTCCTTCACTCATTTAAACATTTAATATGTTATTTTATAGCCGTTGATGAGTCTTGTCATTTCACCTTCAATCGAGATTCTTAGAAGTAACATTAGTTGTTTATTTCAAAAGTTAAACTAGAGTTGAGTTATTCTTTTTTTAGTTTTTGCCTTTTAATATGTTGTTTTTACAGGCTTGAATTTTAATTTTATTTCCTACAATAAAAAAAAGTAAATAAAATTAAAGTATATAACGTCTAAGCGAGACGCTAATAACATTATGCTGGCTATTTTTTGATTTCATATATTCAAATATCTGAGTATAAAAAACGAACTTCTGATTAAAAATAAATTTTCTGATTGAAGAAAAACAGGTTTTTAAACAACTAATAACGTAATGGGTAATAAAAACACACAACAATTGCATTTTTATGACGTTTCAACTTTTTTATTTTCACAAACGAAAGATTAGTTGATGGCATATTACAAAATTCGAATGTTTTTGTAGAAAATTAAAGCCTTTTTTGAAAAAAGTACGCGTCTTTTTTTGCAGAAACAATTTTGGGCCTTTTTGTAGACAAGAATTGAGGCATTTTTTGTAAAAAAATATTTTTGCTTTCTTGAAGAAAAAGATAGTCACTTCTTTGTAAAAAATATTTTTGCTTTTTTGAAGAAAAACATTGTCGTTTTTCTGAAGAAAAAACAGAAAAAACGATTGCTTTTTTTACAGAAAGAAACTTTTGTTACATTTTTTATTTTAAAAATGTTGTAATGATTTATTTATTGCATTTTTTTATTGCATTTATTTTTTGTATTTATTTGTTGCAATTATTTTATTGTTTTCTGTGAAAAAACATTATTTGTAATTTTTATAGAGAAGAAGTTTGTTGCCTGTTTTTTTAAAAAAAGACAAAAACTTTTTGTGACGATAAACTGTCGAATATTTTAATTTACGAATTCAAAACCTAACTCATCTGAAGAAAATAAAATGAGACTACAAAGAATTATTTTCATTTTCATTGTTTTATGTTATTTCTGATTAAAAGAAGATATACAAATATCTTCTTTATAGATGAATAAAGCATTATTTTTTATAAACGACGAAAAAGTCATTTCTTCTTAAAAATAGAAAGAGAGTTATTTATTATTAAAAGAAGGAATCGTTATTTCTTCTCAAAAGAAGAAAGACTTATATCTTCTCGAAAGAAGAATTATTCTTCGAAAGGAGAAATACTTCTTTTTTCTCAAAAGAAAAAAGACTTATTTCGTCTCGTAAGAAGAAGTACTTATTATTCTTGGAAACTTATTATTCTTGAAAAGAAGAAATACTTCTTTTTTCTCAACAGAAGAAACACATATTACATCTTAAATCAAGAAAGAGTTTCTTCTTCTTAAAGGAAGAAGAAGTTACTTTTTCTTAAAAGAAAAAAAACGAATTTCATCTTAAAAGAAGAAAGGATTATTTCTCCCTAAAAAAAGAAAGACTTATTTCGCACTAAAAGAAGAAAGACTTTTTTCATCTTAAAAGAAAGACATCTGTAATCTTAAATCAAGAAAGAGTTCTTTCTCCTTAAAATAAGAAAGACTTTATCTTAAATCGAAAAAGAATCACTTTTACTAAAAAAGAAGTAATTCTTCCTAGAATTATTTCTAGAAAATTCTACTTCTTTCTACTTTCTTCTAAAAAAAGAAAGAGTTATTTTTTCTTGATAGAGAAAGACACTATTCTCAAAAAAATACGTTTTCTTAAAAAAAAAAAGAATTTTTTTCTCAAAAGAAGAAAGTGGATCATTAATTTTTAAAAAAGGAAGTTGTTTCTTCTCAAAAGAAAATCCCATTTCTTCACAAAAGCAGTGACTTTTCTCTAAAAGCAAAACAAACTCTTTTTGTTTACATATAAAAAACAAAATCTTCTTATAAAAAAATAAAATAAAATCCAACAAAACCATGATTAATCTATTTAACAGAAAATATCAATTTTTCACCAGAAATTCTGACGCAAAGGTAATTAGTCACTCAGTCAGTTGGGTTCCCCAAGTTCAAAAATTATGAGAAGCTTCGTCAAAAAGTGAACGGATGTGACCATCAGCAGGTTCTCGTAAAACTTTTGTCACTTTTAGAAAAGAGAAATGCAATTAAGAATTACTAGAAAACATTTTTCACAAACAGAACAAAAATACTTTTAAATAAATCAAAATCCCCGGTTCCCATAGTTAAACAAAAGCAATGTTTCAATTAATATTATCATAAAATCTGTATAATGAAAAAATAACAGAGGATCATTACTTTTTCATCGAATACGTCATTCATGAATCGTATATAAAGATCAGTGAGATCTGTGAGCTTCAGTCTGTTTTGTATCTTCGATAAAACAAATCCTCATTAATAGTAAAGGAGGAAACAGATTTTATCAACTTTTAAGTGCAAGTCATGGCAAATGTTAAGTGTTTTGTGCTTGTGTTTACCATCCTATTGGTTGAACGATCTTTGGCCCACACAGGTACCTTTTCATTCACTTATTATTTATTTCTCAAGATTTTTCTTATTTATTCGTTATTTATTTATTTTCTATGATCTATTTTTTATTTATTTGTTGTTTATTTTTTATTAACTATTTTTATTTATTTTTTATTTATTATCTACTTTCTATTTATTTATTATTTATTTCATCTTGAACGGACTATAAACAATACACGACCCTTTTACAAAATTAATTGTACAAAATTAATTAATTTGAAGTTAGAGTAAATAAAATTGTCTGAAAAATAATTGTGCAAAAATTACTGAGAAAAAAACAGTCTAAATTAACTCATTTTCATTTAAAAAGTATATATATATATATATATATGAAGTTTAAAGCGCGCGCGTGTGTGTGTGTGTGTTACGTTTTTCCAAGAAAAATATCTCGCTTGGACTGATTTTAATAAAATTTGGTAGGTTCATTGCACTAAAAAAATCTAGAAACAGACGGAGGGGTTTTTTAGAAATAATCAAAAACTTTCGAGCACTTTTTCTTTTTCGTAAAAATACGCTTTTTTACACAAAGTTTTTTCTTTAATAAAAATTGTAATTTATGCGTGAAAAAATTAGATTCCTTGCATCGAGACGAACAGATATATAAAGTACATATAAAGTACACAGAAAAAATGTAGTCTTAAACCGTTTACACAATCAGTTAATTTTGTGACTTAAAACAAGACTAAGTCATTTTTTGGTCTTAAAACCAGTCCAAATTGACACTTATGTAAACAGTTCCAGCCAAAAATGGAAAATGAAAACAATGCTTCTTTTTTTCAGTGTATGTACATATTTTACCAAGAAATGATGGAGTAATTGACCATTTTTTGTTAATTTTCACATATTTAAAATTATTTTTTTTATATAAATTTTAAAATTATCATTTTTTGTTACAGTTCCACTTGGAATTTTCTACATTAAAAAACGATTCGAGTTGTATTATATATAAATAATTGTATACATACATTGTATATATTTAATTAATATTTTATGTACAATGCCACTGTTTAATTATTTTTAACATTAAAATTTCTATTTTATGATATAACTTCTAAAATTATAACTTTTTAGTGACTGTTCTTTTTGGAAAAATTTTTTACATTAAAAAAGGAATCGATTGATCTATATGAAGTATATATATTTCACCATTTAATTATATTTAACATTAAAATTTCTATTTTGTGATATAACTTCTAAAATTATCATTTTTTATTGAAAGTCTTTTTAGGAAAATGTTTCTACATTAAAAAATGAATCAATTAACATATATATATATATATATATATATATCTACCAAGAATTGATGGAGTAAATGATAATTTTTTATTATCGAACCGTAAACATGATTTGAATAAGAATATAATAAATAATATAAGAATATAATAAATGATATAAGAATATAATAAATAATATAAGAATATAATAAAACATTAATATTTATTAATAATATGAGCTGATATGAGAAATTAGTAGTTATTAATAGTAATTAATGAATAGTAATTAATATTAATAGTTATTAATGAATATTGATAATTAATATTAATAGTTAATTCTACTGCATTACACAGTTTACTCAAAAGTACCAGATTGATGAAGATTTTGTAATCAATTATATATTTTTGGCATCAAGTTAATACTTTTTCGTATCAAATTGATGCTTTTAAAAAAACTCTGTAGTGAAACAATCATTGCATTATGGATAATTTCACCTTATTTTGTACTTGTTTTGACGATTCGAATTATCTATATAAAGTTCATACATATATTATATTATTATGTTATTATGTATTGTATTATGTTCATATATATTCATATTCATACCAAAAACTGCAGTTTAATTTAATTTAAAAAAAACGTATTTTCTGCGTCATTAGGGCTATTAGGGGACATTTTGAGCGGTCATCGAGAGCGGGCCAAGGAAAAGCTCGCGTTTTTGGATCCCCTTGGACTTTTTGGTGGAAAGGGTAAACATAATGAAGCTGGGGCAAGTGCATCGTCTGATTCTAAGAGTCTAGGAACATCCTTCAATCTTGGACCAATTGGATTCAGCACTTCTTTAACGTCTTCTTCAGCAAAAGCACAAGCCGGAGCCGGTGGAACTGCAATCGCCAATGCAAATTCCAATGCCAATGCTCAGACTGGAGGTTTTGGAGGTCCAGGAGGTTTTGCCGGAGGTAATTCCAACGCTCAGGCTTCTGCCAATGCCAATGCAGCAGCCCAAGGTAATCAACCTTTCAACTTGAAAACATCACATGCAATTTTATAACTTAAGATCACCGAAAAAAAGAACCACCACAAAAAATTGCTTCAGTCTCGTACTCTTTGCACTTCTCGCACCACAATTTGCATGTGAAAATTCAATTCCTACAACAATTGTTTTAACATGAAGATACTTTGCTTCTTGTAGCATTTGTGAATAACAGTGAGGGTTTTCTCATCATCTGAAACAAAGATTTTTTTCTCGTTTCTGTTAGTTCTGTTTTTGTTACGTCTAATTTATTTCTGTTTTTGTTCTTCTCTTTTTATTTTGCTTTTGTTTCTTATCTGTTTTCGCTTCTTTTATGTTTGAGTGTTACAACCTTTTTTGTGATTGGCACTATGGAGATTATTGCAATGATCAGAAAATTTTGGATAGAGATTGTATGATTTGCAGGCTATAATAAACCGCACGGTAATTACAATTCTGGAAATGGGTTGATGATTCAGCACCTACCGAACCAAAATCCAAACGCTGGTTTTTCTGGTTCACATGGAGGATCATCTGCGAATGCTAATGCGAACGCAAATACACATGGAAACTATAATAACAATGCAGGGGGTTATCATTCTTCTGGTAATGAAGGTTTGATAATTCAACAGTTGCCAAATCAGCAAAATTACCATTCTGGTTCATCCGGAGGACATAGTGGATCTTCAAATGCAAATGCAAACGCAAATGCAAACGCAAATGCAAACGCAAATGCAAACGCAAATGCAAATGGAAATACAAATGCACATGGAAACTACAACAACAATAATGCAGGTGGTTATCAAAATTCTGGTAATGGAGGATTAATAATTCAACAACTGCCGAATCCGAATTCATCAGATGGTCACGGAGGATTTTCAAATGCGAATGCAAATGCAAATGCAAATTCAAACGCATTCAACAAAGGCACAATTGCAGAAGGAAATTATGAAACCGGGAAACCGAATTTTAACAAAGGTTCAGACGAAACGGTTGTAATTGTCGTAGAAGAGGTTCCGCAAGGATCAAACGGTCATTATCACAACCACAACAATAAAGGTCCACAAATTGTTCCACATCCTCAACAAAAAGCGACACAACCTATTGTTGTTGTCATTGAAGAAGAAAAACCATCTCAAGGTCAGTAAAAAGTAATAGTAGTCACAAAAGAAGATTTGATTTTGGAATTTAATTCTTCTTATTCAAAAACAATCACTGACACATTCGGCCCATTTGAAGGAACTATTTCCCTTGTTATTTTCAAAATCAGTCTTTGACAAATGCAGAAGGAACTACTTCCAAAATCGACGCGAAAGTAAATTGGCTTCAAAACAATCTTTGACAAATGTAGAAGAACTACCCGACTCGAAAGTAAATTATCTTAAAAGCAGTCTTTGACATGTAGAAGGAACTGTTTCCAGAATCGGCTCGAAACAAAATTGGCTTCGAAACAATTTTTGACAAATTTAAAAGAGCTGTTTCCAAATTTGGCTCCGAACTAAATTGGTTTCAAAAACAATTGTTGGCGATTGCAACAGCATTGTTCAAATTTATTGAATTGGTGCGAAAAGTGCAGAAGCAGCGCAGAATATTTGAAGTTGTTTTTGATTCTGTTTTTCAGAAAGAATACGATATGCTGAAATTATTCCTTGGAAACCGTTACTATGAAAACTTGTTCGTGCTTTTTTGTATTCTCTTCTGCACTGCAGTATGAAATAAAAACTTAGGAGAACAACAATGTTGGCATTGTTACGTACCTAAGTAACAATGTCAACATTGTTGTTTACCTAAATTTTATTTCGTTCCTAAGTAACAACGTACCCAAGTAACAATGCCAACATTGTTGTTCACCCAAGTTTTTATTTCGTACGGCAGTGTAATACGAAGGTGAATTATATTAAGAATTGATAAGGCACAACACCAGAACTTCCCTGAATGTTCCAAATGTTCATCAGGGCAGTTTTAGAACTCTCCTGAATTTTCAGACAAGTTCCAGAACTTTCCTGAACATTCGGAATATTTACGGAAGCTTTTGTACTTTATGGACAATTATTAAGACAAGGAAGACATCCGGACATGGGTGTTTAACAAATCTTTTCCAACGCTTCGAAATCTAAAAGATTTTATGATTTTTGTTGTAACTCCCTAAAGAGGAAATCGTTTAGATTTTGAAAACATGTACTAAACACTGTTGTCCGAATGTTTTATTGCCTTCTACTGCTCGCACGAAAAGGATTGATGAATGGAAATTGTAATGAGAATTATTTAAGCAATTTTCTTTGTAGGCTCAGCATTCATCTGGTATTAAAGTAAAAGTTTTCATTGGAACAGATTCCGACGTTTCAATTTTCAGTCATGATCATTTTATTAAGGAAGTTTTAATGAACAAAAGGCAAAATACAGTTTCAAATTTTGCAAAATAGTTGGTTTACACTTTTGTCGTTCTTTAGGTGGAGGATACGGTCATGGTGGGTATGGTCACGATGGATATGGTCAAGGTGGATACGGTCATGGTGGCTACGGACATGGTGGCTACGGACACGGTGGACACAATCATGGTGGGCACAATCATGGAGGTTACGGAAATGGAAGATATAATCACGAAGGTTACGGAAACGGATGTAACCAAGGATGCAGCGGAAACGGTGGTTATAATCCAGGTTATGGATATGGTCATTACCATGGTGGTTCAAATAGTAATGCCAATGCAAATGCCAATGCAAACGCGAATTCCAACACTCATGGAGGGTTACCAGGAGGTGTTTACAGACAACCAGGGTACCAACCGACTGGTTCAATCCAAATTTTAGGCGGTGGTTCTTCTAACGCCGATGCCAGTGCCAACGCAGGATCTTCGAATGTGAACCAAGGAGGATACTACGGTGGTTATGGACCTCAAAATTACGGTCCTCAAACTGGAGGCTTTGGAGGTTCGAATGCGAATGCTAAAGCTGATGCAAGTGCGAATGCTCAAACCCAAGGAGGATCTTATCAACCAGTTTTCCACCAAACAGATTCGTTCCAGCCAGGTTACCTTCAGCCAGGTGCACCTCTTCAAGTTCATGGTTCCTCGAATGCTGCAGCTAATGCTAATTCCAATGCCAATGCCAATGCTGGAGGCTTTGGTGGAAACTTCGGACATGGAGGATCTAATGCGAATGCTAATGCGAATGCTGGGTCTGCTACTCATCTTAATGATGTCTCTCTTCCTTTCCAAGGTATTTCTACTTATTGTTAATGTTTAGTGTTTGATGATTAAACAAGGCGGTTTATCTTTAGACAAGGTGGTTTAGAAATAATCTAGGTTCATTAACACACAAAGGATTTACTATTTTTGTAATATAGATTTTACAGTATATGATTTTGAACCAATAGCAAAAGACCAAGAAAAATAAAAAATTTTTGAATCAATTCGAAAATGTACTTTTGAGAGGCAAGTATTTTTTTCTTAGTGTTTGTAATGAAGATGTAACTTCATCATTAGGCTGCGTATTTATAATTGGGATGTAGCTTTGCAATAAGGATGTAGGTTTAATATGGGGATGTAGCTTTAATATGAGGATGTAGCTTTAATATGGGGATGTAGCTTTAATATGAGGATGTAGCTTTAATATGAGGATGTAGCTTTATTATAAGGATGTAGATTTATTATGAGGATGTAGCTTTAAAACGATTCCGACGATAACTTCATTCTTGGAAAAACATATGCAAAACAACCTTTGTGAAGATTTCGTCGGAGTCGTTTCCAAGGAATTGTTCCACCTGGGTAGCTTCATCATAAGGTTGCATCCTTATAAATAGGATTTAACTTTACCGCATATAAGGATGTTCCTCATAAGGATGCACCTTTATTAATGATATTAACTCGGATATGTAGTTTTGTAATGAGGATCATGAAGGTGTATCTTTATAACAAGGATGCAGCTTCACGATAAGGATGCATCTCTACCATTAAAATACGATTGATTTGGTCATACTTGGATAAAATTTTATCGAAGTAGAGGTAGAAATGAAAGTAAAAGTAGAAGTAGAACTAAAAGTAGAAGTAGAACTAAAAGTAGAAGTAGAACTAAAAGTAGAATTAGAACTAAAAGTAGAAGTAGAAGTAAAAGCAGAAGAAGAAGTAAATTAAAAGTAGAAATAAGTAGAATAAAAGTAGAAGTAAAAATCGAAGTAGATGTAAAAGTCGAATTAGAAGTAACAGTCAAAGTAAAAGATACATAAAAGAAGTATAGAAGAAGTAGTAGTAGTAGAAAAACAAGGAAAAGAAACAACCCTATATTTAAAAGAATGTATATACATCACAACATTATATCTTTATCCTAAGCACACCATACCTCTTCATTTTATGATAAGACGATTTTAATAATGGTTTTTTTTCCAGCAGGAGGTAATCTAGGTGGTCAATCTTCAGCGAACGCAAATGCAAATGCTTCAAGCTCTTCTCGTGGTTCTGGAAATGGAAACGCGAATGCTAATGCTGGTGCTTCCAGCAATACCTCTTCTGGAGGTTTCGGAGGCAATATTGGATCAAAAAGTTCAGCTTCAGCATCCGCATCAGCAGATACAAGAGACGTGTTAATTTTTTCTAACTGATCTTCGAAGGCTCAACGCTTTCTCAAGTACTGATAAATGATTAGTTTTTCTTTAAAACAATTGTGATTTCTTCTAATTGCCATTTGCCGTCTCACTTGCTCCCTCTTTGCCCATTCTACCTTTAAGACTACTATCTAACAATTATTCGATGATTATTACAACAATTGTTAGCTGATTATTGTCACAATTATTAGCTGATTATTGTCACAATTAGTAGCTAATTATGATAACAATTATCAGATAATTATTATAACAATTACCAGTTGATTATGATAATCTGTCCAGAAATGAGTCGCGTAGATGGCGCTACTTTCTATGTCGTTTAGCATTGCTCAACTTGAGTTGCACCAAAAGTGAGTTCAAGTTTTTTCTGTGTAGTTGGCCCAAAAACATCCTTTTTGCATATACAATGTAATAATTTTTGTTAACAATAATTTGTATACTTGTTAGCAATAATTTTCGTACTTGTTAGTAATAATTTTCATACTTGTTAGTAATAATTTTCATACTTGTTAGTAATAATGTTCACACTTGTTAGTAATAATGTTCACACTTGTTAGTAATGATTTTCACACTTGTTAGTAATAATTGCCATACTTGTTAGCAATAATTTTCATACGTGCAACAAACTTTAGAGTAAGCTTGTGAAAATGAAAAGGATGCTGAATATAAAGAAGAAAACGTGTGTATGATGTGTATATATAATTATGCTGATTTCGATGAAGAAATTTTAGTCTTGTAAATAGAAACAAGTAGAATGTGTTTCTTTATGGAAATCACATTTGCTGAGAAATGTTGACGATGTGAGAGAATTTATTTGACGCGCCACATGCTTCTTTGTAACAAGTTGTTTATATATCATTAATTTATTTACAAGAAGTCCAATTAATTTATAAGTTATGCACAATTTTGACTAATCATTCGTTACTATTTTTCCGGAATTTCCGTTTATCATTGCATTTTATCGTCTGTCAGGAGACCAGTCTGTTTCGTAATAACTCAAACTTGTATTATTCTTTTGCCAGTAAATAAATAGTAATAATTTTTAACTATAATGTATCTCTTTTATTTCCTTGTTTCCACTTTTTTATGTCTATGAAACAAGATGTTGAAGATTAATCGTAGTAATCAGTTAATTAATTGGTCATTATTAAATCTTTAGAGTCAATTGAAGCTAATTTGAATTTATAGATAACAAAAAATTGTTTTTTAGCAACAAAATTGTTCTTTGACAACGAAATTGTTTTTTTAACAACAAAATGGTTTTTTAAACGAGTAAATTGGTTTTTCACAAAAAATTGCTTTTTAACAACAAAATGGTTTTTTTAACGACTAAATTGTTTGTTCAACAAGAAGAATGTTTTTTAACGCCAAAATTGCTTTTTAAGAAGCAAATTAAAATTTGTATAAAACCATTGAAACAATTATCCACATTTGTAAATTAATTTACAATTCATTCTTATTTGACTATAAATTTCCAAAAGCAAAAGCAAAGGGATTCGTAACCTTTATATTGTAAATAAATATTAGAAAAATAAATAAATAAAAAGTAAATTTTTTGCAAATTTTCGAAAATAAAATAATTTGCACAAATGTTTACAAACAGAATAATTTGCAAAATGTTTACAAACAATATAATTAGGACACATTTTTATAAAGAAATTCATTTCTAAATTTTCAAAGAATAAAAAATTATGAAACACAGAAATAGCAGAATTTCTATGCAGCTCCTGAACAAAATTATTTTTAAAATACCAAAAGTCTTTTTGTTGAAAATTCTCTTCAAGATGTTGGTAAAATTTGACAAAACTTTAGTTTTACTGTCGTCTCGATTTTTCAGTTGAAATAGAAAGTGACATGATTTTGGCTTTTTGGTAAAATGTAAATAAAACACTTGAGAAAATTATTTGAAAGTCAAATGTGTATTTCAGAATAGATTCGGAGATGATTTATGAATCATAATTTTACAAGTGAGAAATGACGCAGAAATGGTCATCAGTGATATAATCTCTGGCCCAAGAAAAATTGATGTAAGACTCGTGAACGAACTTGAACCCTAAGTTGGCCTTCAAATAAAAATATTAGAAAAACGAGATAATTACGCTAATTTCGTAATAAATATTTCCAATAAAACACAATTTTTAATAACCAAATTTCGCATGATTTTATACCCAGAATTAAAATCAATTTATTGCGAATTTTGAATATTAACTCGAAATTTACATAATTTTAAAAAAATGTCTAATAAATGACTATAAAAATACCAAAGACTATAAAAATCGGTTTTAGATTTTATGATTGTATTGTTCTTCATAGGCATTCTATTTTATTCTCCTTATTCTACCAGTTTTTGTATTTTGATTATTTTTTAATTTTTTCTTGTTCTTTCATAGAAGACATTCTGTTTTCCGATTAAATTTTATGTTCTCATAGAGGAAGCATTTTATATTTTTTTATTTATCTATACATATGTTACTAATATATTTTTACATCATTTTAAAATTATTTTTTAATAATTTTTTATTTATTTTTAATTATTTTTTAATTATTAGGGTTCCGTACCCATAAAACGGTACTTTCGCTTTTTATTTTTTATTTATCTTTCTTTTTTTTTTAATTTCTATTAATTTATATCTTTAATTTTTTTTAAAAATAAAAGCAAGTGGGTAAAATGCATTGTCTTTATTTTTTTAAAAATAAAAGCAAGTAGGTAAAATGCATTGTCTTTATTTTTTTAAAAATAAAATCAAGTAGCTAAGCTGTAGTTTTTATTTTTTTTTAAATTTAGTTATCAATTTGTTTTTCTTTCATTGTATTGTATTTTTATTTCTTTAAAAGGTAACTGCATGCTTCACGAAGATCATCAGTGAAATGAAGGAGTGGCTCAAAGGTGAAATGCAGATCATTAATTTCTTTGAACACACATGATTTTATATGTAACATTTGGAAATTCCACCTGGGAAAAATATTAGGTAATTTTATCTTAACCCATTTACGAAATGGGCTGAAGGCGGAATTTCCTTTCGTTTTGTTTTCTTTCACAAGTTAGATGTACTGAACTTGTGAAACAAGTTTTCTTGCATTGCAGAAGTTGCAATCAGCCACCGATTTTTTACCGTTTCCATTGTCTTATATAATTCACATTCTTAATCGGCAATACTTTTTTTGTTTAATTTAAATTTATAGGCATTTTTATTCCTCAAAATATGCCTCTAAATTCCTTTAGAGCAATTTTATTAATTCGATTTTTGTATATTGATCTTTGTATTCGATTTTTGTATCGATCTTTGAACTCGATTTTTGTATCCATCTTTGTACTCGATTTTTTTAATTTTTTAATAGTATGTAGTATGGCCGATTACGAATTTGGATTTAAAACTTTTCTTTTCTATTTAGCCTCTTTTTATTTTTTACCTTTTATGCAATTTTAATCTCAATTTGACTTATCGCCGAAAAAGAATATATATGTAAGAGAGAAAAGTTAGAACAAAAGAGTTAAAATTTTAGCGGTTGTAACGAAACACATATAGCTATTTCAGTAAAATATTTTAATGTTCCATGAAAAATTTTGTCTAAAAATGAAGGGGGGAAATGGTTTTAAAAATTTGCAAAAAAACGAAGACTATTGAAATATACGCGAAGTAATGCAACTTTGTATAAGTAGAATCGACTACTGTCTATTAATTATATAATAATAATTACACACATATCAGTAATTACCTATTAAGAGTGTCAATTACAAATACGTCTATGATGAAGTTAATCACGTTCCGATTATATGCACGTGTATATCTGCGTTTTTCGAAAAATAATACATATTTACATTTTATCTCTCGATGTTTTACATATATTCGTAATAATAGTAATTTGCATTAATTTAAAATATTCCTGTTTAGAGATATTAATTATAACTACACGTTATTAATGTAATATACGTTATTAATATATAATACACATTATTATATTATTATATTAATACATTATAGGTATGTATATACAGAATATAATATTAACTACAATAATGATGTAATTATGATAATAATTTTTATAAAAATAAAAATAGCTTTTCTGAATCTTATAATATGCTAAAACTATTTTCAAAAAATAATGCAGAAATTACAGTGAACGTCTTAAACCTCCTGCCACTTTTGACTGAATATTCATGATCTTTTGTTTGAATAAGAAAGTTGTGTATGCAATTAAGGAGGATATGTTTAGCCGAAACAAGTTGTCCTTATTCACTTCATGTCGATCCTTTTTTTCAAGAAACCCACGCCAAATGCCTTGCACATTTTTCATCAGCTCCTTTGCATCTATATTGAATCATGTGCAAAAAGTTTATAAATATTTTTAACATTTTTCAACAACAAATTATAACTTTTTAGTAAAAATACAAACAAAAAATAAATCCCGTTATTGACATTTTGGAATAGTTTTTTTATAATTATATAATATGGTCAATTTTTAAATATCCGAGTCAACCTATACGGAACTTTTTTCATTCCAACACAATATTTATATCGATTTCTGATATTATCTAAATTGAAGACAATTTTCAATACCAATCTTCATAAATTTGAATAAAATCATTTTAAATCTTGATTCAATTTAATATGCTTTCATTATTCTTGATAAAATTTAATTATAACAATTAAAAACAATACTGTTATTTTGATAAAATCCTTTCGACAATATAAAGATAAGTTCAATCAACCTAGACCAAGGTTTAAAAGAGGACTTCTCTATCGCTCATTTTCCTCTACCGGGGAGCGAAAAAAGTGATAAAGAAGAAGGGAGTCTATTTTTCGTGCTACTGAATTTTCCACGAAGAATGATTAAAAAGCATTTCGATGGTTACGAACTCAATAAAAATGTCAAAGAAATAAATATTGATGAAAATTATGAGTAGTAAAAACCATAAATCTGCAAAAAAACAAGCAAAAATCATAAATAACGTTCTCATATTTTATCATTTTAACACAGTTTCTAACTATACCAGAATTCTTTAACCACAAAACCCTCTTTTTATTTACCAAACTCCTTTTATAATAATTTCTAGCTAGAAATTAATTAAAGAATAATTATTAATTAAAGAACAAAGAAGGTCTTGAAAATCTGCAAAATTAAAAAATGTACAATTGATCAACATTTTTCTGACCAATTGTACATTTTCCATTTTTCTGCATAAATCTTGTTAGGAATTATTTTCATGACACAAAAACCACTTTTTATCTTCTAAATTTTCTGGCGATTCCTGGTTAGAATACTAGTTTAAAGAACAAACAAAGTCTTGAAAATCGTAAAAATTAAAAAATTGACATTGATCAACATTTTTCTGATCAATTGTAAGTACATTTTTCATTTTTGCTGCATGAATCTTGCTAGAATTTACTTTTTTTACACAGAACCCTCTTTTTATCTACTAAATTACTTTTTTATAGTGATTCTTAGTGAGAATCCGAGATCAAAGAACAAACAAAGTCTTGAAAACCTTAAAAATTAGAAAATGTACAATTGATCAACATTTTTCTGACCAATTGGACATTTCTCATTTTTGCTGCTTAAATTTTGCTAGAATTTATTTTTCTTACTACAAAACCCTTTTTTTATCCACAAAATTTTCCTTCTTCGCGATTCCTAGTTAGAATCCTAGTTGAAAGAACAAAAAGTTTTGAAAACCAACCAAATTAAAAAATGTACAATTGATCAACATTTTTCTGATCGATTGTACATTTTTCAATTTTGGTACATAAATCTTGCTAGAATCTATTTTTCTTGCACAAAACCCTCTTTTTATCTATTTTTCCTTTTTTTTCTTTTAATTCTTATTTTAGTGATTCTTAGTGAGAATTTGAGTTTAAAGAACAAATAAAGTCTTTGGAAACCTTCAAAATTAGAAAATGTACAATTGATCAACATTTTTCTGATCAATTGTACATTTTCCATTTTTATGCATAAATCTTGTTAGGAATTATTTTCTTGACACAAAACTCTCTTTTTATTCACTAAATTCCTTTTTTAGTGATTCCTAGTTAGAATCCTAGTTTAAATAACAAAAAGATTCTTGAAAACCAGTTAAATTAAAAAATGTACAATTGATTAATATTTTTCTAATCAATGATTGTACATTATTTCTTGATTTTCGTTGCATAAATTTCGTTAAAACGAAAATCATTCTGATCAAATTTTGTATCCTAAGAACAAATTAACTATACGTAAAAAATCATTCATCTCAATCGAAATGACGTTCATAAACAAAGGCATAAATTATCGAATAATTTCTACCAATTTGCTAATTTTTTTTCGCAACATTGAATTCTGAGGATCCTTCTCAAGTTGAACTACTTGGAGCGACATTGGTCGAGAAGGTCATCAACTTTTTGAGACACTCATCATCTCAGTTTTCAAGCATTGTGTATATGAAATCTACTCTGAACCGATTGAAACCGAAATTGAGTTGTTTGCAGGATAAAAACGGTGAAAGGGTCGTGTATATAAAAGCAAACGTGCATGAAGGCTCGTTTTACCAAGTCTCTAGCTTTCCACCTTTGAAGATGGTCAATCACTTGATGATCTCGCTGATTATAGTAAATGTACTTTTTATAATTGTCGGTTCACACGGGAAAGCTGTTAAAAATGAAAACACACTTGGTTTAGTGGTAGTTGATAAAGAATCGAGTGTTCCCAATTCTGCGGAAGTTTTCAATGGTACGTAATCAGTAGGGTAATAAAGCAGATGGCAACAGGTGTGCAAAATACTGTCGAAAAAATAAGAGCCCTTCAAACCACTTGTCTTGTACATATACTGATTTATCGCCCTCTCCAGGAAGTGAAAAACAGTGTTGTGTTAATGCCTGTGCTACTTTTCGTCCAACACGTGTGAAACTCTTTCTTACATGAGCATGAAAAAAAGTTTATTTGATTTAAAATTTAAGATAATTCTTCCTTGTGGGGATAATGACAATTAGTTCGATGAAACTGATTTCAAAGACACAGTTTTCTTGAAAGTATCAACTTGATACCAAAAGGTATCAAATTGATCACAAAAAGTATCAAATTGATCACAAAAAGTATTAAATTGATCACAAAAAGTGTCAAATTGATCACAAAAAGTATTAAATTGATCACAAAAAGTATCAAATTGATCACAAAATTTTCATCAATTTAATATTTTTGATATCGAGATACTCTTAAGTAAATTGTGGAAAGAAATAGTCTTTAAAGAATATTTTTTTAAGAGTAGAGAAAGAAGAAAATAATATAAGAAAATTTGGAGGAAAATGTATAATGCAATTTTTTAGATTTAAAGTGAAAATTATTATTAAGTTGCCAGCTTTCAATTTATTTGATTTTCTATTCGGATGTGTCAATTTTATATATTCAAACTGAAGTGTAAATAATTGCTTTATTTTCATGCACTCATTGAAATAATGTTATATTATTAAAAAGAAGAAGGGGAAAATATGTATATAGAAATAAAAATATATAAAAATTGTAAGTCCAAAATGCTTTATTAAAATTTATTGTCATTAGATGTGGTACGAGTGCAACGTTCTCCACAAGGAGGGTTATTGAACAATGACGATTTTGATGATTATTCTGATGACATAGAGGGTCGTCATTTGCATAAACGGAAACATAAGCACAAAATTCATGGCTACGGTTGTCGTAGAAAACATGGCTGTGGTGGGTGAGTTGCCTTTCATTTTTTTCCCATTTTAATTACTCTCTAAAAAAAATTTGTCTACTACATCCAAAATAGCACGTTACATTACGGCAATATTGCCATGACATTGTAAGGCAACATTGGCAACATTGGCAACATTGCAAGGTAACATTGGCAATATTGCATGGCAATGTTGATGAGATACTGCTATCTCCGCCTTGTCGCAACCTTTCCGCAATATTGCATTGTAATGTTGACGCAAAATTGTGTAGAGATGTTGCTGTAACATTGCGGCAATATTGTACAAAAAACTCGCAAAATAACTTTGAGCGAAGTATAATAATTTTTATACTATACGAATATTTGGCACAATATTGACGCAATATTGCAGCAACATAACTATGCATCTTGTCTGGAAATATTGTAGCAATATTGCGGTAAGGTTGCGACAATGCGGACATAGCAATGTGTCAATATTTCCAATGCCGCAATATTTCCATGCAATATTACCAATGTTGCTTTACAATACTGCCGTACGAAATAAAAACTTAGGTAAGTAACAATACGAGCATTGTTGTTTACCTAAGTTTTTATTTCGTACGGCAGAATATTAAGGCAATATTGTCATAACATAACGTGCTATTTGGGTACGTAATTTGAATTACAATTTTTAACAATAAAATTGTGAAAAAAATTTACTTGACCCAATGCAGCATATTAATGAACTATATATATAAAAAAAATGTTTTTAAGCTGAAAGAATTAATTAAAACTAAACAATTAACTAAAAATCGAAATAAAAAAACCAAAGCAGAAAATTTGTTTTTACTTAATTGTGTTGTACATAGAACAAAATTGATAATGATAAACTATAACATTTGAAAGGACCATTTATAAGGCTGTAAAGTTTAAAAACAGGAATATAATGTATGAGAGGATGAATATTTAAAAAAAATGTTCTGCAGATGGCAAGGTGGTTACTATCCACAGCACGGAGGTCATTACCCCTTTCACCAACAATTCGGTCAGGGAGGACCCTTTGCTACAGCATCCGCAGGATTTTTGGGCGGAGGGCATTACGGCTTTGGAGGTAATAGCCACGCCAATGCCCAAAGTGGAAGTTTCAATTTCGGCCCTTTCAGCTTCAATACTGCCCAGGCCTCCGCTGGCGCTCGACCAAACGAATTTTTTAGGCAAGTTTAATACTCAATCTGCAGCAATTCTCAAAACTCGAATCACTTTAATCAAATCGTGTCATTCAATTTCTATTCAAAAACTAATATTATTTATTATCTTCAATTCATTTGCTCAATTTGATCATTGCTCGTATTTGCTGCGACTCAATTTGAACATTTTTAGTATTTGCTTCGAATCTATTTGAACACTGCTAGTATTTGCTGCGAATCTATTGAAACATTGCTAATATTTGCAGCGATTCAATTTGAAAATCTTGCGGGTTCAATTGAACCTTGCTCACATTTGTTGCGCATCAAATTCAGTCTTGCCTTAATTTACTGCAGCTCGAGATGAACCATGCTCATATTTCTTGTTGCTTGAGTTAAACTTTGTTCATACTTGCTGCGACTTAATTCGAACCTCGCTTATATTTGCTGCAGCTTAAAAAAAATATTCGCTTGTATTTGTTGCGACTCAAGTTTGGTCTTGTTAGATTTTTTGTGGAATTAATAAGACCTTGCTCTTCTTTGTTGTATCGGAAATTAAACTGTTAAAAAATGTTCTTTTTGAACCTACGATCATTCTGTTTAAACACTCACTTCTATTGGAGCTCTATTATACTTTAAATCGGTTTAATTTGCCTCCAAATCTATTCAATTTTAATCAAATGTGGTTAAATTGGAATCGAAACTGGTTCAATTTGATTCGAAACTGGATCAATTTGAATCGAGCCTGGATCAATTCGAAAGGAGACTGGATCAATTCGAATCGAAATTGGTTCAATTTGAATCGAAACTGGATCAATTCGAAACGAGACTTGATTAATTTAAATCGAAACTGGTTCAATTTGATTAGAGACTGGTTCAATTTGGTTCGAAACTGGTTCAATTATATCTTCTAAATTTTTTGTTCTGAATTACAACTTCTAAATAATGCTTTCAAAGTTGTTCTTTTGTTAATTATGCATTCTATAAATTAAATGTCCTAAATTAAATGTTCTAAATTAAATGTTGCAAGTTAAATGTTCGAAATTAACTATTCTAAATTATACGTTCTGTTAATTACAGTATCCTCAAATGCAATTTTTCGTTTTGCAGCTTCAATATATCTAATGTCCCATATTCTATATGCACATTTAAAATTCTAAGAAAAAATAATCTCTAAAGAATTTTCCAACATGCCAAAGGGCGAGTCTCTTTCTGTGCGTATAAAATAAATTATATATTAATAAACATGCGATAAAAGCTCAAATAATTACGGTGATGTATATAGACTTGGTGGAAGATCAGGATGCTGTGGTTGGGATGCGGTTTGGCGAGGTTGTTCCCCTTTTTTTTGTTTAGTATTTTTTTTCGACAACCGCATTCGCGTTCTAATCCTGAACGCTTTCGAGTTTATACGAATAACAACCATCATTAGGAAACATAAAGTTTCGGGTAAAAAAACATGCCTCCATCTTCGTGAGAATTCGCCTGAGAAAAACAGCTAACCGCTCTTTTCGGACTTGAGTCTCATCTTTATAAAAATCCATGCATCATTTATGAGAAGACAAAAACAATGAAGATGTACTTTTCCAGCATCTTAAAAGAAGCGTCATTTCAAAGTTATAGGTATATAACATTATTCACATGTGGGAATCTGTATAATTAAAACCATAATGAGCATGTATTTCTTTATGTGATCTGATTTAGAAATAACATTTTAAAATTGTAATAAATAGTATACTTGGTGAAAATTGAGAATAAATGGGTTTCAAGTTAATTTGAGCATTGTTAGAATTTGTTGTGACACACTGAGAAAAATAATGACTGTAATATCAATAAAATAATTTAGTTAAGCAGTTTTGGTTAACCCAACAAAAATTAGATCGCCCTAACAAAAAAGAAAGCATTATTTAAGGCGTACTTGCGTTTGCTAAGACGAAAAATAGGCACCTATTTACAATTTTTTTTCTCAGACATTTTAATTCAAAATTTAAAAACTTTTTCTATTT